>VXBU01003626.1:212620-267316 GCA_013400315.1 Bombycilla garrulus
GGTGTCGGTGTTGGTGTTGGTGTGGGTGTGGCTGGTCTCCCCGTGCTCGTGTCCCGCCGCTGGCGGCCCGCTGTTGAGTCGGGCGATGCGCTGAGCCCTCGGCCCGGTGTTTGCTTTGGCGCTGCCTGGGGAGCACACTCCCGCACGGGGCCCGCTGCGTTTCCCCCATGGCGCTGACGGCGCGGTTCCCGCCGGGCAAGCCCCGCCACGTCTCTGCCCGGTTCCCCGGGACACCCGAGTGCGGCCCCGCTGCTCCGCCCGGGCGCCGCTCGACCCCCCCGGCAGCCCCTCCGTGGAGACGCCGCGCCCCGCCGCTGCAGGAGGAGATGCCCGTAGTTTTGCGGAGTGGATGCAAAGCGGCAAGTTTTCCACGAGGGAACAACGGGACAATGTTTCCTATTTACTCTCCTTTAAGGTTTTCCTGAAGAAATAGTAGGGAACTATTCTTGTTCTTGACCTGGGAGTTAAAATCACATCTCGGAAGGAATTTAATCCTGATTCCATTCTAGCAGCTTTAATGCAACTCAGCTCTGTGTTGGTGGGAGCACCAGCAATTGCTGTGTCTCTCCAGTGTAGGTGTCTGACTAGTACACTGTATTAGTTGAAAACTTTGTAAAATGTCCTTTGAAATTTTTCCACTGAAGAAGAGTTTTATTTAGGGTCGAACTGTAGATGGAGAAGGAAAATTATGATGAATTATTTCAGGCTGAGAAAGTTGGGGCTCTTCAGACTGGAAGAGAAGATTTGTTGTGGAGATCTTGTAACAACCTTTCAATATATGAAGGGGCCTACAGGGAAGCTAGAGAGGGGAGCCTCTTCGTTGGGAACTGTAGTGGTAGGACAAGGAGTAATGGGTATAAACTGAAAAAGGTGAAATTTAGGTTAGATATTAGGAAGAATATTTTTTATTGTGAGAGTGGTGAGGTACTGGAACAGGTTGCTCAGGGTGGTCGTGGATGCCCCAGTCCTGACAGGGCCAGGTTGGACAAGGCCTTGAGCAACCTCATCTGGTGGGAGGTGTCCTTGGCCATGGCCAGGGGGTGTGAGACTACACGATCTTTAAGGTCCCTTACAGACCCTTAATGTTTTCTGTAAAAGAAACCACAATTTTTATTATGGCAAAGTTAGTCAGTGGAAGAAGGAAGTGTGCAGCAGGAGGTGGGCTGTGATGTACGCAGCCACCTTCCCACCCTGCAGCAGGCTGACGTAGGGCTGCCGGAGAATGTTCCTCCACTAGGAAGTTGAGTGGTTCAAATGGAAATAAGGGCCTTAGAGCACAGCAGGAATAATAGGTTGCAGGAGGTTCCTTGTTGTGGCAGAGCTTCTGGCATCATTTGTCTGACCCAAAGAGAAGTTCACCTGATTCCTGGTAACCAAACAACAAAAGCAAGGCTGTGAGGAAATAGATGAAAATGTAAAAAAAGCAAACTATGAAGAATTCTGATGTGGAGAGGGTGTGTCTCCAACAGAGAAAATACAGTGAATTTTTGATAGTGTATGGGAGACGCTTCTGGGTAAAGTCCAAGCATTTCTAAGTTGTTTCCAAAGGTGCAAGAGGCACTACTGTCCCTGGTGCACTAGAGGGAGAGAACTTCCCTCTAAGAGTAAAGGTCCTGTCCTTCCCATTGTGTTGCATTGAGCGTAACAGAGTGACTGTTCCACCAGCCGAAGCCGAGTGTATGGAGTTCTCCCAGGGACTCTCCCAGGCAGTGATTTAGGTATCACTCTCCCTTTCTGACTGGCACCTGCAGGATATGGGAAGCAGTTGCTCACTGTGCTTCTGCTTCATGCTGGATCTCCCTCCCCCAAGAGCTGGGGCACAACATGGTAACATTTTTTTTTTTTTTTCTACATCCATTGCAATGAAGCTCTTCAATGCCCACATTTGCCTTAAAAACAATGTTTCATCTTATTGGTGAGTTGTGGTCTTTTATTTCTTTTACAAACTTACAAGATGTCCTTGCTCCTTGCAGGAGATTTGACTAGATGACCTTTAAAAGTCCCTTCCAAACCAACCATTCTGTGATTCTGTGGTGAAAACTAAATACATACATACAGAATATATAGGAAGGCTGTGCATTTTCTTATAGTTTTGTGAAGGAAGTTATATATTACAGTTCTTACAAATAAAGGGTGACATTTTTGCACAAATTTGGTGACTATCTGTAATTGTATCTATCCTGTATGTAAGTCAAGATGGACTTACATTTCTAAGTTTTTGTCTTTTTTTTCCTTCATTTCTAGAAATCAGATTAACTGGTGCATTTTTCTTCCCATCATTAAAATATTTGTTGGTATATTTTTAGTGCAGAGGGAAACAGGGACAAGATGCTCATTTAATGTATAAGCAATGTATAGTCTTTCAGGTAATAAGAAAGAAATGCTTTTTGTAGTGTACTAAGCAGTGGAATTGTTTAGAAGAGTGACAAGTACATACACTAATGGCTTTAGAGGGATACTGAAAGACTTTACAATGACAATTATTTCAATGGCTTTTATCCAGAATATTTAGAGATTTGGACATAGCCATTTGTAAAATGAGAAGACCTTCATTTTACACAGCATCTTTGGTACGTCAGATAAGCATTACAAAATGTGTGTTGGATCAGGACTAGAAACAGCTCCTATCTACGGAGTCTGTTAACAGAAATTTATTTTGTGAAAAATAACCACTTTTCCAAATGTATTTTCATTATTCCACCTCACACTTTTCCATATATGGATCATGATGGCAAGAGAACACTGCCTGTATTCCAGTATTTAGAGTCTCTAGCACCTTATGTGCTTTAATTTCTGCTTCATAAACCCAAGATAAGATACATGCTTTAAATTTTTTCCATGTTTTTTAGCTAACAGCTGTTCCAAGAAGATACGGAAGAGTTTCTTGTACTTAAGTAGTGTTTTCCGGTTTAAAAACCTGAAACAGAGGGCCAAAATAGCATATGAGAGGCTGCAGACATGAGACATCATTAGTAATGTTAATTACCAATGCCACTAAAGAGGATGCTGACACACATACCTTAATTATAGGGCAAATTCTTCAAAAACTGCATTTCACAAATACTGCTGTAGTAATGGGTGTTGCTAACTCCACTTCTCAGTGAAGGAATTCAAAGTGTAGGGTTCTGGAAAGCCAGAAGGATTGATTCTAAAAGTTGGTCTGTACCTAGGGAATTGAGAGGAATGCGCAGAAGGGTTGGTTAAATCTTGTAGCAATTGGCCTTGAGGCTTGTATCAGCCTTGAGGCTTGAAAGAACTGTAAGGTCTTGTCTGTTCCTGTTGCACTAATTACTGTCTAAATTGTCAGCCAGATTAGTGAGGGCTGGTTTAATTAACTCCCTGCGTTAAGTGAGAATGGCTTCATGACAAGGCGCAGAATAAATATGAAGTGTCTTTCATTTAAAATGTACTAAATCAGCTTATTGTTTTGAAATAAATATTTCTAACACTAGGCTAGGTGAAAATCATATTACTGCAAGGACAAAAGCAGTGCCTCTCCTCTGTTTAACATGCCCATTGTTTATACCTCCATTTATTCTAATAGCCATTATTTATTGATGTGTGTTAACATCTGGAGATCCCTCTGAGTTTCAGGGGACATGGAGGCTTGCAGTGTATGGTTCCCACTGCCACAGGTCAGCATCTCCACTGAGCAGTGGGTGTCCTCCAGGATCTTGGATCTTTCCCTGGGCTCTCAATTCTCACTTCAAAACAGCTTTGGACCTTCTTTTAGGCATTTCAGCTGTGAAGTGGTGCACTTTGAAGATTGCCTGGACATCAACATCCAAATGCTGTTTGTGGTTTTGTAGCTGTTTGTGTTTTTTGTAGCTATTTGTAGGCTACACAGCCTCTTGTGAGGCAAGGAGGGAGCCAAGACCAGGCTGAGCAGGCTGCGGGGTGCAGGCCATCACTGACCACCCTGTAAACGCCACAGGCAGCAGATCTGCTCCCACAGGGACAGCCAGTCTTCAAGGTACACTGTGTTCCCAAGTCACATCTTGCAGCCTGTGTGGCTTCAGACTGCTTCTTTTCTCAATCTTTTCAAGCACTTCCTCTTGCTGAGTATGTCATTCACCTGCTTCTTTTTTCCTCCCCATCCCTGGAGTGTGGGTTGCTCCCTTCCCCCACTTTTAGACACTGCTCTGCCCACACAGCACATTTCCTCACCTTACAAGTACTGCTTGCTGCTGCTGCCTCTTGCTCCAAGGCCTTCCTACCCCATACATTGTCAATATGGACTCAATTAGTTTCCTGTGCAGGGCTGTTTCTGCTGAAATAGACTTGATCCCTTAGAATGACATAAGGTCATCACAGCAAAATAGCCTACCAGAAAAAAGGTAAAAGCAATGTCCCAGAAGCATGTTAGCATTGCATAGCAGCAAGGAAAGGCGGTCATGAGAGAGTTCTCTGAAATGGTGCCTGCAGTCTGACCCTGGCACTTTGTGACACTACCCTCTGTGTATCTGGTGTTGTTTTTGAAAATGAGTCCATGACACCTCTCTGTTTTGCTTTTTCCTTATCACTGTCTTTCCTTCTTCCTCCCTCATTTTAGGATTCAGTTAATCACTAATTTCATTTGTAATACTCACCGGGACTGCACTTTCTCTGGACTGGAGAGAATATTGTGAGTAGGATCCCTCACAGGGCAAGACAGATTGGCCTCGTAGGGTGCTGCTGCAGAGGGCTGCGGCCTGGAGAGGATACGGAGCGGATTGTTACCTTTACAGCCTTGGAGTATAAAACCACTGCTTGGAATGGGAGGGTGAACATGTTTGGTTGAAATGATGAAGCGTTTCTGCTTTATTAAAGGTCTGATGTCTTGACTGTCAGAGCCATAGGTTAACTAGTACTGCATAGAACATCTGCTCTCTTGGCAGAAACTAGGCAACCTTCTCTTCCTCCTTAACTAATATGTGCATAAACATAATCACCAGAGGCCAATACCTGGGACACGGCAGAATTATACATTTAATATATTTAGGTCATATGCCAGTGCATGCAACCCATCAAGACAGGCTTGAGTAAAGGTACAAAGAACCAGGCATGACTAAACAATAAGGAAGAGATGTCATCAGAAGCAAGAAAGCAACCTTTAAAACACTGTAGTCATATCCAAATGAGGAAAATAGAAAAATTCATAAATTCTGGCTGATAACATATTAAAAAAAAATTAAAAAAAAAAGAAAAAAAATAGTTGGGAGGAACAATTTGCTGAAGATCTCTAAATGATGACTAAACCCTTCTTCAGCACATTAAGAAGCTCATCAGAGAGTCTATAAGGCTGATCAATGATTGCTATATAGAAAAAGCACTATGGAAGACTCAGCATGACTTCTAAAAATAAAACTCCTACTTGACAGTGCTCTTTTTGAAGGATGGCAGCAAATATCTGGACAAAAGTTGATGCAATCTGCTTGTACTTCTGAAGACATTTCATAGTACCATAATCAACAGCTTCCAAGGAAACTTACTAGTTATAAGATTAAATAAAAGGTCATTTTATGGGTCAATAACAGGTTACAACTTGGGAAATAGAGGGTAAGAGGACAGGTTACTTATTATAGTGGAAAGTCAGTGGTAACAACTGGTCACAACCACTGGTAACCATTGATTTTCCCAAAGCACCAAAGTGGTGACCTGGAAAAGAAATGAGCAGTGAGGTGAGCAGGTTTGCTGGTGTGGTGGGAAAGTTTGTGATAGGAAGACGTTCAGGGTAGTAAGAACAAAGGCATACTGTGAGGAACCACAAGAAGCTTTTGTAAGATGGAATGACTAGGAAATACGGTGGAAAAAAATCCTGGCTTCACATACAAGCAGCTTTCACCAGTAAGCAATGGACTGAGCTGACTATTACCATTTGGATTCAAGGTCTTTATGATATGCATAACTTGGGAAAACATCAGAAAAGGAGCCCAAATATTGGAATTTATTAGGAAAGGAAAAAAACTCTACAGTTTTATTGCAGCTTATATATGGATATGGAATTCTGTATAGAATATTTCTATACCATATGAACATAGATTTCTGCATATATATTCTGATTATAAAGTCATATATATTCTCCATAGAAATGAGGGAATTAGAATATGGAGTTCTATATATTCTATATTTCTATTTTTTATAAAAATGGTGCAAAGGAATTAACTTTGGCATTTCTTCAAGTATAAGAATGAGGGGCCATCATTCCAGATTTCAGAGCCATGGCTATAATCAGGAATATGTGTTTCATGTGGCTGTGGAGAGCTTGTTTTAGATAAGATGTTACTGAGGATAATGTGATCATGACCAGCTGCCATGAGATTTCGTTGGAGTTGCTGTCCTCAAATAGTTTTTGGATATTTACTACTAGAAGTCGTAACTTAGGAGCCAACAGATCCCTTCTTGATACCAAACTGTTCTTCAACATCAGAGTCTTAAAAATTTTGCAGTCCACTAGCAGTGGTTGAAAGAGGGATGTTAGACTTGAAGCAGAGTGGTGTCAAGATATGAGGGCATACAGATGGCTAGATGAGGCTGCTCTGTATGATGGGACAGCTTTATAGATTGGAAGTAGACCTATTCAAATGACCTGTGCAGTTTTGCACCCAAACTGCTTTCAGGAATTAAATTAAAACTCAAAACTTCTCTAGTTTTACCTTAATTTCTTATCAAGGTAGCTTTCATGCTAGACTCAGGTTTATGTGAACCAGCACATGAGGAACATAGGCAAGGCCTGCAAATTCAAGTCATATCTCATAAGACATACTCAAATATCCCTGTGCTTCCCTCTGCATGTGCTGGTACATAAAAGCTAGCCCAAATCTGTCTGCTGCATCTGACCTGGTTTTGAATGGGATAGATAGAGAGATAGAGAGATAGAGAGAGAGAGAGAGAGAGAGAGAGAGATTAGATAGATAGATAGATAGATAGATAGATAGATAGATAGATAGATAGATAGATAATTGTCTTCTTACTAGCTGGTATCTTGTTGTGCTTTGGATTTAGTGTGATAACCCATCGACGTCTTTAGGTTTCTAAGTAGTGTTGTTTCTACCAAGTCAAGGATTTTTCAGCTTTTCAGCTTCTTGTGCCCTGCCAGCAAGAAGGTTGGAGGGGCACAAGAAGTTGGGAGGAGACAGAACCAGGGCAGCTGACCCTAAAGACCAAAGGGATATTCAGTAGCACATGATATCATGTTGTATATAAATTAGGGCAAAAGCTGGCCAGGGGCTGCTCTTGGAAAATGGTTGGGCATCAATTGGGAAGTGGTAAGTAGGTGCATTGTGTATCACTTGTTTTGTGTATTCTAGTTCCTATTATTATGATAATTAACGCTATTATTATTTACTTCCTCTTCTGTCCCATTAAACTGTTTTTATCTCAACTTACAAATTTTCTTATTTTAACCTTCTGATTCTGTGCCTCTGGGAGTCAGCTTACTTGCTAGATGGGATTAAAGCAGGACAGCATCATGCCATCTATAGTCCCTGGAGCTGCTATAGCTGTGTAGAGTGATATATTTGTTTATTCACAAAAAAAAAAAAACCAAACCAACAAAACCATAATACAATTTTAGAGCAGCCAGCATGGCTTTACTACAGATACCTGACTGCCTTCAATGACCACTGCTTTGGGGATGAAAGGGAAGCAACTGATATTGGCTATTTTGACTTCAGCAAGACTATAAAGACCATGTTTGGTTGTATCTTTGTAACCCTGTTTGAGAGGTATGGACAGCATGGATTGTCTACGAGGTTGATGAAACAAATGATTGGATCATCATGCTCGAAGAGTTTTGGTTAGTAGCTAAAAGTCTAAGTGGTAGCCAATTAGAAGTGGTATTCTTCTGAATTTGATTGTGGTATTTAACTTCTTCACTAATGACCTGGATGATGAAATGAAATGCATCCTTAGCAGGTGACATTAAATGGTGGGGAAAAAATGGCATGCTGGAGGGCAGGGCAATTATTCAGGGGGATCTCAACAGGCTGGAGAAATAGCCTGGCAGAAACTTGAAGTTCAAAAGGCAAATTAAAAAAAACAGTCAGCCAACCAAAAAAGGCAGTTAAAAAAAGGCAAGTAAAACCTCTTCTAAAGTTCTGTGATCCAATGCCACTGTACAATTTGGCAGGCTAGAACAGAGTATTTCGGGAAAGGACCTGGGGGTCATGGTGAATAACCCAAACATGAGCCAGCAATGTGCCCTTGCAGGAGCAAAGCCTAACTGCATGCTGGGCTGCATTATTAACAGCGTAGCCAGCAGGCCAGGGAAAGTGACTTCCTTGTGAACTCAAGAGGCTGCATCTGAAATGCTGTGTTGAGTTTTGGACTCCCAAATACAAGAAACTTTAGCATATGGGGACAACTCCAGTAGTGGAGCATAAAGCTGACCAGAGGGCTGTAGCCTGTGACACATGAGTGGAGGTGAGGTAAATGGGTTTGTTCAGTCTGAAGAAAAGGTTAAGAAAATTTGCTTGTGTATAGCTTTTTAGTGGATGGTTACAGATCTCCTTGGAGATCCAACACAAAAGGACAAGTAATAATGGACATAAATTCCATGAAAAAATTCTAATTCACCATTATTAAAAGCAAAAAGAAAGAAAAAAAAGAAAAAAGGAAAATAAAGGAAAAATAAAAATCCTGGTTTTATTTCGGTTGAAAGGGGCTTCTAAAGATCATTTGGTCCATCTCCTCCAGCCATGAGCTAGGACATTATTATTCACTAAATCAAATTGCTCAAAACCTCACCCTGCCTGACCTTGAATACTTCCAATGATGGAATCATGGCTAATCTAACACTATAACAAGTTGTTATAGTGGAAACTATACAGGAAAGTTGCAGATGTGTAAAACTGGGGATAGATGCACTGAGCATCTAACATCAGAGTTAGCCCTGCTTTGAGAGGGGATTCAACCTGACAAGGTCCCAGAGTCCGTCTAGATTATGCTTCTGTGATTCTAAGTGGTTTACAGCACATACATCACATTTAACTCCCATAAACAAAAATGATCAGAGACAGAAATGCTTTTGTGTACCGACTGCAAGATGTAAATGTAACCCATCAGGAGGAAGTTTGTTTCATTGCATATATCAGGTCATTACTAGAGACTAATAACAAGAGAGAGTCACTACCAGCAACCATGATTAGTGTCCATAGAATTTAATGATTTCCAGCACTGGGTGGAGAAGAAAGGTAATAAATTCTACAAAAAAAATTAATACTTCAAATTTTATTTAATTAAGAAAATTTAAATAAATGAAACACAATAAAAAGTCTCACAATCTATAATAAAGTTGCATAACAGAAAACCATAATGGTATCTTTAGTAAAATTGTTTTTGAGCTAAAACCATATCATACTCTGTTGAAACCCTGAAACAAGTACAATTATTAATGCCCAAGAGAAAAATCTGGCTTTATTTACATGCTCTGTCTTGGAGAGCAAGGTACAGCAACTATGATATAGCTAAATGAGAATGCCTCTATGAATATGCCAGAGGAAATTAATATAAATTGTGGTATGAAAATGCCTTTAATTCCAGCAAAGAAGCAGATTGTCTTGAACTTAATTAGATCACGCATAATCCTGGGATCATTTTTAGCACTTAACTCCAAGAATGCTTTTACTGCAAAAGAACCATAAGAATAAGGCAAAATCCTTTTTTTATTGTGTTTGCAAGTGGAGGGGAAGGAGCAGCCCACTCACAGAATTCTTTTAAATATTAATTACTTTTGATGTTGGTCAGCTACAAATATAGCAGATCAGAAGAACAAAGAGTATTATTGAGTAAAAAAAAAATAAATTACCTTTTTTTTTTGTGTATAGCAGTCAAGTTCTGAAAGATCTGAAAAATCAGGTAAAATATACATTTGTGCTTCTGTTCCACTGCCTAGCTTATCCTCATCTACATACATTGAGTCTAAATACCTTCATCTGCCAAAGAAAGTAATCATTTTACTAAATGTAAACATTGTGCTGCAGACAGCTCCCTTTAAATGAATTAGCCTAATTGCTTTTATTTTCAATGAAGAAGACCAAATGGTTATAGTACACAATTTATCTCATTCTAAAGTAGACATTTAAATAGGTCAGATGAATCATGCCTTAAAAGAGGCTGTTTCTCTCCACTGAGTATAAAGGGAGTCTGGCATGACTAGCTCCAAACTGTAAACTGTTAAACATCTAAAGTTAGGCAAGAGGAATCTCATCCCTCCTGTTTGTGCACCTAATAAAAGAAGAATATCAATTCAGTATAAAATTGAACAAACTGTCCCCAGGCTTTGTTTTAATCTTGAAGCAATCTGGCTCTTAATTTAGGGTTTGATTTAACTCCCACTGAAGTCCATAGCTGTATGATTCAAGGGGAATTTAATGAGTCTTGTCAATTACTGCTGTTCACTCTCTAATCAAGTATACTTAATTAAACTCAAGGAGAAATGGATACCCAATGCTTAATGAGAGACGATATTCTATAAATACAGGTTATATTTTCAACAGGATTTTTTTGTAAATTAGTTTTTTCCCCTTCCATCATATAAATTAGATATGTAAGCAGTATAGTTAAATCCTTAGTGATAACTGTCTTTAAGAATTCTAATTCAAGTAACATCAGGAAATACATATGTTTTCCCCTTCCACAAGATTATTAGCTCTTTAATTAATAACTGGAATACATTAAATAATGTCCAGCAGGATGTTATCACTCTGTTTAAGTGATACCTCTGAAACTTGTTTTGCACTGTCACTTTTGCAGAGCTCCTCAGTGCTGGACCGCAGATAACAATAGGCTTATTGTACTACTTATAACACAGAGTGAAGTGGAGATGTAGTTGGAAAAGCTGATAGAAACTTTTGAGCCTTACTATTAGAGCTGTAAATGAATGGCTGTCCAAATGAAACCACTGAAAATTTACTGTGTAGCCAGGGTGTGGTTCCAGTCCTGGTCCTAATGTGGGAAACTGAGGAAACAATGGGTGTGCATTCCATGACTGTGACCATGGTACAGAGGCCTTTGCTGGGAGAGATGAAGCCAGAGGATTTGTGTCTCTTTTCTCCTTGATGAATTCATGCTAAACACCTAACTGGCTTCACAGTTCATTGATTTGATATGCAAGTGGTGCGGAGGTCTTGAAGGAGGAGAGAGAGGGAACGCTGTGAAAGGAAGGAGCTAGCACCTGAGTGAGATTTACAAACCCTGGAGTTAAACACTACACATCCATTATCTAATTCAGTTTCTATTTCTGCCTGTAATCTGCTTCAGAGTAACACATCTTTGAGAAGACAGAACATTACCAGGAGCTTCATGAGGGAGACCAGGCTGCCTTGCTTTGGCTTTTTGCTGGAACTGTGTGTTACAAGTTCCCCAGACAATCCTTGTTTGGCAACCCTAATAAAAAGGCAAAAGAGGTCAGCTTGGAAGGATTTGAGACATATTAAAAACTGAAGTAGCAACTCTGCCTATTAATAACAGGATTAAATTAAAAGAAATAAATCAGTACAGAGGGGCTGACAGCAAATGACTCTCTCCAGTGCACCTGGCAGTAAACGAAGAGGATTTAAGTAGGTGGGAATTGTAAGCAACTTCAATACCTTAGAAACAATGGTGCAAAATGGAATGGTTTTCCTTTTATTTAGACTAATCCATTCTTGTGGTATGAGATTTTCTGCTGAACAACCAGCTCTCCTGAAAACTAGCTCTGCTGTTCCATTCCTAGCTTTCAACCACACAAGATCCTGGCTACCTTTATTGTGGCACCTAATCCAGCCACTTATGAATGGTTGGTCTGTGTGAGCCTGTAAGGGAGAACTGTGTGCTCTGCAGAGCTCTTTAGTGGGGAGCACTGGAGATGATAGCTTGTAATGTTAGCAGGGTAACTTCAGCCCCTTTGGTACTCTCCTGCTGGGTAAATCTGTGCTTGAATTGTTCTAATTGTGCCAATCTGTATTTAAAAACATTTGGTGCAGACTAAGTAAAACCCTGGGTCCTGAAGGGATGCAGAATGTAGAAGTTTTTTCTGTTCCAATTGAAGTAACTACTTGGTAGTTTTCTTGAAATTATCACTTTTTAAATGGACCATACAAGCTTTGTATTTCATAGTGAAATGAATGTGAAGTTTTTGTGCATTAAAAAGTGACTGTGCTATGAAACCCATGACTTATTTTTTCATGAAGAATAATCAAAAACTGAGAAATTGTATCCATATTCCACAGGGAAGGTGTTGGAGGCTACAAACACACACACACACATATAAATTATAGTCATATTCAAGTATATAGTCAAGTTATATTGATATAATTGCAGTGTTTTCTGGTAATTTTTGGTACAGCAACCAGTGACATGCTGAAAAATTTATATATGTTCTATATATGTTCTCATTTTCCTGTAATACCATCCATAAATTTTGCCTTATACTGGTCTATTTAATCAGAATCACATACAAGTTTTATAACACTATAAAGAAAGGATGAGTCTAATTTATTTAATTACTAGCCCAAAAATGCTAATGAAAGTGATTTTTGATGGCACAAGAGATGTCATAGTAACTTAATCAGTTTAAACTTCTTGTTTTATTTACAAGCTTACAAGATCTACATAGAAGCTTCTTTCTTAAGAGCAAAAGAAAAATACAGAACCAAGATGGCACAGCCTTAGTAATGGCTTAGCTTCAACAGCAAAGGAATTTATGAGATGTACATGTTCAGTAAACAATCATATTTATGTACTCTTCTGGATTTGATGGTGGAGATGTTGCCACAGGGTCGGCATAGCAACAGACATTACCAAATCAGCGGAATTGCACAATGATGATTTTGTGCCATATATAGAATGGAAATCCTACCTGCTCTCATGGGCTAATTTGCAATGACTTGCCTACCCTGCAGGCCCTTGTATACCAGACCCATTGCAGTACAGAGATCCTTATATAGTGGTGCTAATCTTGTATTGGTTAATGATTCTCAGTCATTCTCTTCTCTTGAGTTGTGGGCTTTGGGAGTCAGTGGGCCCTGAGGCATGGTCAGTCTCCCAGTACCAGAATTACCTTTCCCCAGCTGAAGCTGATTCAGCACAGTTGCTGAGCTTGCTTTATTAATTTTTTCCTTATCTTGTCTGTTCTGCCAAACTTCTTGGTGGCCCACAGATTCTGCATTCTTTGTGTCCACTATCAGCAATAGACTCTCCTTCCCATGCTTTAGTAACCTCCCCCTGGATCTGAGATCATTTAAACTTGTCAGGCCCTAAACCTTAACAATGCAGTCCTACTGACAACTAATTTGTCCTTCTTTCACCCAGACATCCCTTAGAGCTTGTTAGCTGCTATCTGTTTCATGGATTAAATTTCCTTTCTTATTGATTAGGCTTAAAATTACGCAAAGATCAAACATCAAAGAACACACTTTCTTAAGAAAATTTTATATATGCCACATTTCGCAACACTGAGAGCTTGTTTTGGGGATCAGTTGCCGTCCCAGGAAATAGAAAATGGCTATAGAATTGACTACCATAATATGGCAGAATGGACTACCTAAGTGCTGTAGCACATTGAAAAGTGTCATGTTGCATTACCTGGGTGACCCACTATTACTCAACAACAGCAGCAGCTGCCAGCAGCTGGACAAAGAATCAATATGGAAGCAATTAGGAGCTGCCTATCACCCTTAATTTCTCTTCCTTGTATGGACAGCCTCTGGTAACAGTACCTACATTTTGTGTGATCTTAAATTTCATGATCTTGTTAGGAGCTGGACATGCTGTCCAGGGATGGAGATGAGAAGGTTGGTAATGTAAAAGCGCACAGTTTCTTAGGAGGAGCTGAGTCCTGCTACCCAGAACAGCAAAAAATTTTCCTCTCTTTTTAATTTCCTTGGCACTGTGATGCTTGGTAGAAGATGCTCAAAAAGGAGGAAGAAATCATTTGCCTTTGCAATTAATCCTTCGCATGCATGATTAAGTGAGAGTACCAGAATTACTTTTTCACTCGAACACCTCCTCATTCAAGGTAGAGAGGCAAAACCAGTTCTTCCTCCATGTCCTGATGGGGACACGTGTACCTGTTTTCCATCAGCCCTGATGGCAAAGAACAAGTCTGTATTTATTCAGGACAACAAAAAGACTTTGTCAGCCAAGGCAAAAGTAGTTTGTGTACTGTACTGGCTGACCTTGAGCCTAGACCTAGTCCCTAGCTCACTTCTCCCAAGAGGAATGGGGGAGAGATTTGGAAGTGCAAAAGCTGACAACTTGGATTGAGATAAGGAGTTTAATAGGTGAAGAAAATCTATTTGTGGAAGCAAAGCAGAATAAGGAATTAATTCACTACTTCCCATTGGCAGAAGGTGTCCAGCTACTTCCGGGGAAGCAGGACCTCACCACATGTAACAGTTTCTTGTGATGACAAATGCTTTAACCACAAACATCTCTCTTTCCCACAGATGTCATAGTTGACCACAATGTTTTATGGCATGGAAAATCTCTTCAGTCAATCTGGGTCACCTGTCCTGGTTGTGTCCCCTCCCAGCTTCCTGCATACCCCCAGATTATTTGCTGGTGGGGAAGAAGAGAGGCAAAAAAAAAAACAAAAAGAAAACCAGGGACCCTGGGGCTGTACAGACATTGATCAGCAACATCCAGAACACTGTCTCAGTCCCAAACAGGAAACACAGAAGGCTGTGAAGAAAGTTAACTCCATCCCAGCCAGACCCAGTGCACGGGCTGATCATGCTCTGCTGCTGCAAGAGCTGCTGTTGCAAGGAGAGGAGCCCCTGTGCCATAGAAGACACACCTATGGAAGAGCCTGATGTTTGAGGATGGTGTATCACTGTAAACCTACAAATCAAACAGAAATCCATAACTTGTTGATGTCTGATTGATGCAGCCCCATGTTCTCTCCTTGTCTCAAGCAGAGTGAGTTATAAATATATCTGTGTATCTGTTTTGTTTGCATTCAAAATTTAATGCATCAGGAGCTATTCCTTGATGGACCCAAGCTGTGTTCCACTGCTGGGAAAGTGCATGGAGGAAGCTGGCAGGGAAGCACAGGGCCGAGGGTGCTTGGAGGAGCCCAGTCCTGGACATGGCTTCCCAGGCAGGGCCGACAGAGGTGTCGTGGCCAGGACCAGGAGTGGCTCCACAGCAGGGGTGTAGAGAGGGGTGCGGCCCCGGCATGGCTCCAGAGCTGAGGTAGGCAGGAACACACAAGGTCCAGGGTGGGGTGGAAGAGCAGAATGTGCGCTGGAAAATGGGCAAAATGCCCAGGTCCTGGCTTCATGCCCAGAAAATGACAAAGAAGGAACCAGGAAAGGACCTACCAAATGACCTTCTTACCTGGGAAACCTAATTATGGTTCCAGTGTGGGCTGTGGTGATACCTTGCTGGTGCAAGGTGAGGGTGGAAGCAACAATGAGGGCTGAGGGTGGAACAAAACAGGCTATGAGGAAGGCAAATGTGTGGAGAGATTGAGTAAAGAGATTAGGAAAATGCCAACTAAGTGTAGTCTGATGTTAAAGCAGAATTTTAAACTGGAACTTGCAGCATCCAGACCCACTAACCACCAGCATCAGTGACTAGGAGGGAGAGTCAGAAAAACCGATGAAGAGGATGAGACAGCTGCAGATATCGCTCACACAGAGAGACAATGCCTAATGTGACAAAGCCTACTAGTGCATGGTAGAACCAGCAACATACTTGGAATAACTTTGAACTGGGAAAATACTTCTGACTAGGTCACTGATTTGTGTCATGAAGGTAAACTATTGACCTAGTTGTGCAAGGCTTCAGCTCCACTCTAGTGGATGATCAGACCAGAGTGACTTATAATAGGGAGGGGGAATTGATTTGGTTGCATGAGAACCACGCAGCGTAGGTGTATGAAGGCAACCAAGAGATTAGAAAGAACACTGGAGACTTCTAGAACTGTGACCTGAGGGGGAACCCAAAAGAAAGAGCAAGTCTTCATCACTGGCTTACAGCCTACTTCAAATCTTTTACTAGATTTTTAATTCTTATTCCTTAAGACATATAATTCTGCTATTGCTCTCTTAGAATGACATACTTCTCATTTAACAAAAAACAATAAACAGCAAATAATTTTCATGCCTACATTCCACTACAAGAATACACCAGTAAAATCTATACTTGTAATTCAACATGGATCAAAAAATTTGAACTCAGACCTATCTGGAAGAAGAGCTTAGGCTTCTGAATGAAGGAGGAGGTTACCCTCCTGCTGTTGTGTATTATTATTGTATTTAAGAAACAGAACTTTGGGTAGATGATTTGCATGACCAGAATATGCAGAGATAAAGCAGGTGTTTTCCTTCCAGTGAAAATGATCCAACAAAATAATCCTGAATATGCTCTAACTGCCTGAGTTAAGGGTAAAAGCAGATTATGTATACTGAGATATTTGCAAACTGGATGAGTAGCTTGCTAAATGGAGATCTACTTAACCATATGCTTACTATCAGTAATGAGTTAGTAACTTTATGAAAGAAGATCTTGTTCTGGTGCAAAGTGACTGTCAATTGCAAGTGTTGTTAATAACAATACCAGTGTATTATATTCATGTGTTGATAACCTAAACTGTTCTTCAAAGTACAAGGCAATGGAGCCATTGAGGATTTTTCTTATCTTCTGTCTAGTCCTCAGTCCCCTGAATATTACTGTTTCACCTGTTCCTCCTAAACCGTCTTCCTGACAAAGAGATAAACCCCGTATTTCCAGTGCAACTGCAAATGTTTACTGAGTTCCTAGATGATTTGAATCTTTTCATTCAGTGTTCTTCAAGTCAAATTGCTAGTGAGTCTCTTTTCCATAATGTTTATGTGTATCTGTAGGAAGAGTTTGTTTCTCTGTCACCATTACACATAGAAGCCTTTGCAGAATACTAATGAAATAAATTTATCACAGCAAATGGGACATCAAGGCAGGCATCCATTTAAACATTCATGAATGATGACTCTTGAACAGATGTAGAGCTTTAATATAGCAATCTACATATCCTAGTATGCAGCTGTACTACGGATATTGAAAGTGGCAAATGGGATAAAAAACTACTGTGGTATCTTAGAAAACACAGAGCAACTTTATTGCTCTAATCTGAAACTCTTGGAGTACCAAAATGACAAATTACTAAATAAGTTCATCAATAATTGTAAAATTATTATAAAACAAACCAGCATATGCCACTGCATTTGAAGGATCCATTATCTAAGAAAGAAAAATTTGGTTTTGTTTATTTTGAAACTGAGAATAAGAGAGGAATGTATATATTACCAGTTCTCATCTCTTTGTAAGTCCCAAAATCAGACCTTGAGTCAGAAGAAAGGTCTGTAAAGGCATGCAGATATATATCATAAACACAGCTTTTATGTCTTTACTGTGCACTGAAAAACTCCTGAAAAACTCCTGTCATAATCTGTTCTTCCTCCTTTCTTTTTTGTTTCTTTTTTTCATTTTACCTTTTTTTTTTTCATTTTTGAAGACTGAGGGGTTTCTGTATTTATCTGCAGAGGCAAAATGAAGTTGCTAAGTGATCAGGATAATAAAACACTAACTTTTGTTCAGATGGTCTCCTGCTTCTGAAGAAAATCATGCAGTAAACCTAAGAAATTTATTTTGACATACATCTAAACCATAAATGGAGCAAAATTTACACCTTGATAAGGTTAATCCTAGACCTGCAACGTGCAAGGAGATCAAGCTTCAAGGTTTCCAGGGCAGCTTTTCTTTAACAGGAAGAAGTTAACCCAGCACAGGAATGTCAAATGAGACTATTGAGATACTTCAAAAGTAATACACTGTGAATGCTACTTGCACATTTAAGCTGCTAGAGACAACAGAAATGGTCACAAATATACAGTGGAGACATTTAAAAACCTGCAGCTCATAGTAAACTTAACTGTTCACAAGAGTTTTAATACTCTGAGTACAGCTGCTTCCTGGAAGAAGTGCAGAAGAGTCTCTGTGAACCCATGCTCCTCCACCCTCCCTTGTAGTGTGATGCTCAGCTGCCAAAAATCAGGGAAATGCATTGAATCCCATCATTTTGTGTGCAAGCATGGTTTGAAACCAGGTACTGCAAGGAACCATTTGCCTGAACTCCTTTGATATGTGCTTTGTACAGCAGAGATGTGATTTCATAGTTCACAATATGGCTATCCTGTAATTCCTTCTAAAGATGCAATTTACTATGTTTATCACAGGATTAACTGGGAGGAGCTGTTGATTCCCTCCAAGGCAGGGAGGCCATGCAGAGAGACCTGGACAAATCAGAGGGCTGGGCAATCACCAACCAGATGAAGTTCAAGAAGGGAAAGTGCTGGATTCTGCACCTGGGATGGGGCAGCCCTGCATGTACAGACAGACTGGGGAATGAGATGCTGGAGAGCAGAGCTGCACAAAGGGACCTGGGGGTCCTGGTTAATGGCAAGTGGAACATGAGCCAGCAGTGCCCTGGCAGCCAGGAGGGCCAGCCCTGTCCTGGGGCATCAGGCTCAGCATCACAGCCGGGCAGGGGAGGGGATTGTCCTGTTCTGCTCTGCTCTGCACTGGGGCTTCCTCACCTCCAGTGCTGGGGGCAGTTCTGGGTGCCACAGTATAAGAAAGACATTAAACTGTTAGAGAGTGTCCAAAGGAGGGCAACAAAGGTGGTGAAGGGCCTTGAGGGGAAACCATACGAGGTGTGGCTGAATTCACTTGGTGTGTTCAGCCTGGAGAAGACTGAGGGAAGAGCTCATTGCAGTCTGCAGCTTCCTTGTGAGGGGAAGAGGAGGGGCAGGCACTGATCTCTTCTCTGCACTGACCAGTGACAGGACCCAAAGGGATGGCCTCAGGTTGTGTCATGGGAGGTTTAGGTTGGTTATTGAGGAAAGGTTCTTCACCCAGAGGGTGTTTGGGCACTGGAACAGGCTCCCCAGGGAAGTGGTCTCAGCACCAGCCTGGCAGAGTTCAAGAAGTGTTTGGACAACACTCTGAGACTTATGGTGTGACTCTTGGGAATAGTGCTGTGCAGGGCCAGGAGTTGGACTCGATGCCTTGTGTCCCTTCCAACTCAGTTTATACTGTGATTGTGTGATTCTGTGATTTACAAAGGGTTTTCTGGCTGTCTAGAAAGAGCATGCTTTTCAGTGGCTTATTTTTCAGTACATTTTCGAAATTTGAATTCATGTCCTTCACGAATACAATGCATCTCCAAGGTCTTTATTTTGCAAAGCACATTTTTCCAATCCATACTGTCTAAGAACTGACACAGAATGTTTTCATCCTGTAGAAGGATCTTGGGGGACCTTAGAAAATGCAGTTACCTGCATATTCCAACATATAGCAGTTGCCTTGCTTGCCTCAGAATCTTGAGCACTCAGAACAGCTTTCAAAAATCCAGCTATAGCACCAAGCTTTTCCTGCTGCTTTTGATGCCAATTGAACCCCTCCCTGGAGCGGCAGTAATTGGATTTATTGCAGAAAGGCGTCCAGAAACAGGAAGTTTCTCTTTAATATTACTGCAAGGAATGGGGTGGAGTGATTTGAATGAAGACGCAAAATAGCTGTTATCAAGAGTGAAGATCAAAGAGAAGGTGATGAATGGGTGGTTTCGGTTGTTATTGCTTTTGAGAGGTGACTGAAGGGAAAACAAAGCAAAACACACACACATAAATTGTTGTCAGTAAGTTAAAGGTATTGGTCTGGATTCTTAGTATACCAAGTTCACTCGCTCCACAGTGTTTAAAGCAATTCAACATTAAGGAAAATAAACCTATTTATTATGTTCTGTAAAAACGTAAATAGTCACTCAAATGCCTCTTCCTTTTTCCTAAACTGAAATCCCTCCTGGCTTTTTTCCTCTGATCTCTGGCTTCTTTTCAAGTATGTCTCTTGTTATCTTTGTATCTCATTCAATAGCATAATATGCCATATTATGCCGATATATATTATGCCAATTTTTGTGGCCCAACAGGCAGTAAGCCCAGATTTACAGTAAAGCAGAATGACAATAATAAATGGTAGAAAAAACCAGAAGCTTTCTGTCATGCCAAATTTGAATCCATATAATTTTCTTCTGAACCTGTCCATACTATCCAAAGCAGAGAGGAAATGCCAGGTGAAAGAAAACATTCTTGCCAGGATGTGCTTATGTGAACAGAACCAGTGTGATTAGATGTGCTCATTACAGTTTTATTTATTCCTAAAAGGAGTTACCTTCTTCCCATGTCTTAAAACCTAAGCCTCATGTACATCTACAGCAAAACTCTAATGAGGACTATATTTCAAGGTTTTGCAGTACTTGCATTGCTGTATTTAAAAGGAAGCAAGTGTTCTGGGGCTTCTTCTTAGAGAGGCTAATCTACTCATATATTCTCTGCTTTGTTTACCTTTCTGTGCAGTGAAAGTGTTACTGTTTCCCTGATGTCACAAGGCTGCATGCTCTGGAAACTCCAAACTGACCGAGAGAGACTGAGGAGAATTGATGCATGCAGATTTCCTCTGTGTCAGATGAGAAAGCCGGAGCATGGAGTATTCCCTTTGAAATTTACTGAGTGACCAGCAGTATAAATTCTTCACAGACTGTTTACAGTCTGGGGCAGAAAGCTGAGCACTGTTGCCATTGAATCTCTACATACAGCTGTCCAGCTGGCCAGCACTCACACACATGACAGAATGGTACCCAGCATATATAGCATTGGAGCTTTTGTTGCTTTTGCTTTCAGTCACTCCTATTTGTGACTCACAGGATAGCTTCTGGCTAGACAGATAAAGAATGCCTAAATAAGAATCTTATGATCAAAACAGTTTCATTGTAACACCTGATGAGCAGTAAAAAATCAACTAGGCAGCCATCATTGCTACATGTTTTTCTCAAGTATAATTTCACCTTTAAGTACATTGAATTTTAATTGTTGTTTACTACCTAGCTAGTTATTCTACAGTCTTTGCAGAAAATCTTTTGACACAATAGAACATACTGTGGAACAGTGAGCCAGGAGTGCAGAGTGAGAGTGAGGCAGGTGAGGACAGCGTCCTTCTTCCTGACAAGACACAATCCCACACTGCCTGAGCAGGGCAAGCAGAGTGGGTCCTGTGGTGATCACCTAGCTGAGTCACATGCCAGGGACCACCAGACACACAAGTTTCTGGTGAGTCCAAGGCCAAGCCATGTCCCCTCTGGAAGCCATGGATCTGAGCTCTGTGGTAGGAAGTTTTTTCTGCCAAACCCCATTGAGTGGCAGAGCCTGTTAGCTTAGACTGGATGGCTGTGACTGTCAAGCTCCTGAATGTGGCAGAAGCCAATCCTCTGTAGAGCTGTGTGGAGCTTTTATGGGTTCTGTGTTTGTTTTTATGAGTTGTTGAACCTGTCTAATTTAAGTCAGAAGGAGAGATGCTAATTTCATTAAAGAATACAGAATGTTTTCTGAACTGGATCCAAAATGTATCCACTGAAAAATCTGTTAGATTTGTTTAGGCTTTAAGTTTGCCAGTGAATCAACCACATTTGCTGAAGCAACCTGTTTCCTGAGTGTTATTATTGATGGTGATTTAAAGGATTGCTAAATGAAGTGAAACTGGAACACTAAACTGCTGAGAAGCTCAGTGAAGCTTTTTATGTCCATGTCTTCACATGCCTCTTATTGAGTCTTTACATGTGATGAACTTCAAACTCTCTGGGGAAGGATAGGGGGCAGACAGCTCAGCTTGTAGACACTTTGATGTTCTGTCTACATGTCATGTTCCCATTATAGTGAGTGGAAATCCAGTCAATACAGCTAATGGATGCTGGAGGGGGATTCAGATGTCTCTTTCAAAATGAGTCAAATAGCTCTACAGTTTCCTGTGGGATTGAACATAAGCATTCCATGTTCTAGGGTATAGAAGCACAAGGCTGGCAGATATAATGTGGGGTATATGGGAGATCTGTGCCCTTCTGGAGAAGCAGCTGGAGCTCAGGCAGGGTGCCTTACAGCACCTCAGATGTTAACTAAGCAATTGAACCAAGCCTTTCCATTTAGATGCCTATATATATACATATATCTGTGATCTGGAGCTGAATCCCACACCTGAGATTTGATTGTTAAGAAATTTTAAATCATTATGTTCATTTGCCAAACAAAAGTAGCCAGAATCTCCCATGAAAAATGTTATTTTTCTTAACATAGTTTCTGGTTTGCTTTTTCCCATGTTTTTACAACCAGAGGAAGTACAGAATAGTTATTGTAAGATTTAGAAAACCAGCTATTCAGGCACATGTCTTTACTCATCATGAACTGGCCTTCAGCAGGAAACTGTAGACAAATCTGCACAACTTGATCACCACACCCTGAAAGAAACCCTTCTACCCTTTCCTTGCATTTGTGATTGTGAAGATGAGGAGATTTAGCACAGCAGCTTTTCTGTCTCCAGTTTTTAGGATGCTGCAATGACTCTGGAGTTTGGAGGTCATGTAGCTACTCTTGCTACAGTGACAGTATCCATTTCACCGGAGCCTTGTCAGCACCTTCTACTTGAGAAATCTAATGCAACTGAAATAATAAAGCATGAAGATGAATTTATTATTATGAGACTTTGCAGTTATTTAAGCCATGAATTTGTTTTGACAGCTCTATAGTTCATGCAGCTGTTGTCCGCACAGGACTCCTACAAGCATAGGGACTGTCAGCAGGAATGGCTGAATGGTAGGGACAATGGGCATGGGTCCAGTCTCACCTCTGGCAGCATAAATAGGCACTACCAGGATAGTTCATCTTCAGTTTCCTTTTACCTTCCCACATTGACTCTCTGTGACTGACTCCCAGCCTATGTCTCTTCTCTCAAATTTGTCTCATGACCCATTGCTATGAAATATCTGTCTAATGAGTCTAAACATTTGAAATAAATTTGACTTCTACAGCAAGAAATGTGCAGATAGGTAGGGCAGGCTGGGTGGCTTGCAACTTCCCAGCCACAAAAAGAGGTGCAATTAAGTCATCATAAATAGGAAGGAAATGTACACTTCAGAGTTGAGCAATACACATGGTGAATAAACTAAAGGATCAAAATAATAAACTATGACTCTTTCTCCAAATGCAAAATAATCAAGCACATAGGATAATAAAGTATAAGTGCCTTATGTGCTGCATAAAGGTGCAGTGCCTTTTTTACATATCTGACAAACCAAATGTATTGTACTATGCTAATGGATCTGGGAAAAAACAATACATTAATTGTCTCCTGAAATTATTCTGAAATATAGAGAGGCCAAGAACTGTGCAAAATGAAAATGCTTTTTTTTTCTACAGAGTGCCTTTATAATTAAAGGACAGCCTTTAAGCATGTCATTTTTATATTAAGCTTCAGTAGCACTGCAGTGTGTACTTCCCTGTTTGGGGAATGGCATTCTTCCAAAATGTGTGATCATCTGAAAGGTTAATTCATCTTTTGTCAAGTCTCAACTCAGTCAGGAAATCAGCTCAGTTGTGAAAGAACTGTCAAGTGTGCTCAAGATTAAATGCATATTTATGGAGTTCCCTGCATTGGAATAACTCCCTGTGCCATGGGACTGTACAGAGATCCCAACTGTCACGAACAGGCAGGCTTGGTTATTTAATGGTCCTTCTCCGGGTGGTGTGTCTGCTATGATCCCAGTTTATTTTTATTTCTCCAGGTCTGTCACGGCCCCTAGTGGCTCAGAGACACCCAGACACCACCGTGGGCCTGGCATCAGCAGCTCGAAAATGGTGAAGTGCTGCAGGGCAAACTGTGGGACAGGGTGAAGTGATGGGTCCTGGGAAGCCTGGGCATGTTCAACAGCTCTGTGAGCCAAAACAAGTTCCAGCAAATCCCATCATATATTTCTTGCAAGATTGGTCATGCTTTTTAATTTTTAATAAAAACATTTTTATTGACTTAAAGGAAAAATGTTTTGATTTTGTATTTGTTTTAACATTCATCTTGTGTCTTTATTAAAAGAAATCTATCATTTTATTAGATATGTCAATCTAATCATGTACTGTAACATTTTGATTAGGCAGAGGATTTAATTTAAAGACTGAAATATGACACAGTAAGTAATTAATTTTTAAAGTTACTTTCTGTTTTACAGGTTATCTTGTCTGACTGACAAGCTTTCACGGAGTGAAAACTTTTTCTTCTTGTTTCTTGTTGGTCACAGTATACATTGCAGCTTTGCCAATGTTCGGGTGGGCTTTCATTGGCAAAAGGTTCATTCTATGGGCCCTGCAGACTAAATCACAAATATTAGCAGTCCTCTAGAAAACAAAAAGTCCTCTGGCATTCCAGGAGAAATGTGTTTATGCCATTCTAGTTATGGCATCTTTAGCTTTTGGAGGGTCTACCTAAACCCAAAATCCTGCAATTTATATGCTTGGTAAAAACACTTTTGTTTTATCAGTTCCCCAAGAAGAAGGGCACCTGGAAATTCATATTTCATTGCTGGGAAACAGCTGTTCATTACTAAGAGGAAAATACAAGCTCTCAATTACACCACACAATATTCTTGGTAATAACTGACTGTTTATCTATCACAACTAACCCATTTGCTGAGACCAGGAATTATTGAAACAGCGTTTGTACTGTGTTTTTGAAAATCCAGTGTAACTTTCAACTTCAAAAATATAATTTTTGGTTGTCTTTTATTATAGGGCTGCCCAATAAAGGAAAAACCATTCTGTGGGTTTTCTTAATTTTTTTTCTCTACCCTTTTATTCATTGCTCTCCATCCCAAACACCTACTGTGATTCCTTTTTGGAGTTGCTTACCCTCGGTCTGCATGAAAGTATTAAAATTTCTGTTTTAAACTGAGAGCATTAATTTTTTTTCTCAGCTTGCAATACTCAGACTATTACCTCTTGGCTAAGCTGAAATGGAGTCCTGAGACCATTGGCAGGAGTTGGGAGAGACCCTGGGGGAGGCTTAGCAGGGACAGTAAAGTGCAATAGTGCCCTCAGGGCCCTGACATCTACTCTAACACCCATTTCTTCTCTGAACAATTCTGTCCATCACACCTAATAATGCTAATTTTAAAGTAATTTTTCTTTTTCCACGTGTCAAAAAATGAAAAGTAAGCAGGTTAGTATAAAACGATCAAGGATTTAATGTGAATGCCAAAGTTTAACTTAAACACATGAAGTGATGTTTAAAAAAATTATTAGGAAATAAAATCAAGTTTTACTTATTCCCGTAGAGATTTGCAGAGGAAATATTTAACTGTGGTATGTGGTATGTGAGTGAGAGTCTGTGTGGCTGCATGAGGCACCAGGAGAAATGGTACAGCAGGAGTGCAGGGAGTGATGCACTTGCAACAAGCCCACAGATTGTGATCGACCATGAAATGCAAGCAAGAATGTAGGCAAGAATGGAGAATTGGCAAGACTTGGGTGTTGGACCAACCGTTCTAAATCCTTGGCATGAAGAAAGCACCATGAAACACAGAGCTACAGCAGCGTGGTACAACTCAGCTTGGCCCTGAGGTTTTCTCAAGAGAGAATATGAAGGATACCAGAGCTCACAAGCCAGTGTCACCATTCAGGATGAATCCAGACAAAGTGACAAGGGCTTGATTGCCAGGGCATGGCAAGGACTGGCTGCTCCGTAAGAGCCAGGATCTCAGCCTGGTAACACAGCCCCTGAGTGAGGGAGCAGGGCATGCACACAGGTGGCAGCTGTGGTCAACCAGGAGTCCAATTCATTGAACATGTCTGAGGCAGGTCCAAGGTCGAGTTGGAAAAATCAAATGCTTGGTCAGGGACAGGATGAGGATGAGGATCAGAATCAGGCAGAGGTCTGGTGGTCATAACCAGGGTCAGATACAGTCACTGATGACTGGGCATATCCACAGTGATGAAGCAGGACTGAGGTCAAGTAAGGAAGTCATTCTGCAGCTCTGGATCCCAGCTAGTGGGGTCTATGGCCAAGGACAGGCATGGCTGTGGCTGAGCTGGGGACCAAAATGAGATATGACATAACTCAGAGAGAGCCTGAAGCTGCAGGGTGGAGCTGTGTCAGTGTGCAGGATGAGAATTGAGGTGAGGCTGGTCAGGGCCATTAAGGTCTATGAGTGCCCTCAGGGCCCTGACCTTGATACTTGGTGCCCCTTGTCCACCTCACCATGAGTAACTCTATTGAAACACACAGATGTTTGTGCTTATGAGTAGGAAAGATGGAGTACACATGAAAGTGAAATCTACGGAGAATGACTGTTCCTGAAATAGGTCTTGTTTCAAGTGAAAAATTGCTGCCTTCTTCTCTGTGGGCGTGTATAGGGCCTTGTTACTTTTATTGCTATAGCTATATTCCCTTCATTTCTTCAAATTACAAGAAAACAACTGCACTTGAATAATTTATTTGAATAATTTATCATCTTTCTCTCTCAATCTCTCTCAGAAGGACCTCTGGTTATGCCACAGTTTTAGGGATAGTACTATTACAAGACAACTGAAATTTTAAATGTCATACTATAAATTTCCCAAGGTAGAATTTGTTCCTGTATAGAAGGGAATCTTTTACAAACCCCTGGCTGTTTCTCAGGCAAGCCTCTCAGGGTGACTGGACACCAGAGAAATTAGAAGGGCAGTTCCAGAGCCCTTGCAGGCCCCTACACCTCCAGCCTGGAGCTCCAGCCAGCATTTTACCTTGTACTGTGGGACACAGGACAAGGCCATTTTGACTTTCTGTTTTCCTTTCCTGGTATATGGACCTCTTGGCTAATGAGAAAATTAATTATTAAAAGCATCAGCATGCTTTCATGCTTTTCAGTTGCTTTTCAAAGCATTCATGGCAATACTATAAAAAGTTGTTTTAGAAACAGGACAGCAAGATATTATTTTCCTTTTTCGTTTTTTTTTCATTGAGGATTTATGTCTGTCATGACTCACAGGCCCCTGCTTCTGTCCTGTTATGAAACAGATGAGCCCTGC
Organism: Bombycilla garrulus; assembly: GCA_013400315.1. Lineage (NCBI taxonomy): Eukaryota > Metazoa > Chordata > Aves > Passeriformes > Bombycillidae > Bombycilla > Bombycilla garrulus. The sequence goes on from VXBU01003626.1 coordinate 239,500, forward strand.
AGGGAAAACACAGACCAGGTGAGCAAAGACAGCATGTTCAAACACAACACTTTTACTGTACATTTACTTAGGAAAAGAGTAAACTTACTCCAGTGCTGCAACAGCTGGAACTCTACACAGGAGGGATTTTGCTTGTTTGTTTTTCTATTACAGGCAGACATAAAGTGCTTAAACTGGCAGACAAGCCCTATGACAGTCTGACTGTGCTAGACTGGGACTTCTGTTTCGTATGTCAAAGTAATGTGCTGTAACTGTGGGAAACATGAGCCATTCCTCAAAGCACATCATTTGGGGTGGATCAGCATCTCCTGCAAATAGCTTTTCATCAGGTAGTTTTGGACAAAACCATTTTTATTTAAAGAATAAAACCTTTAGTATACTTATTCATCTGCACAGCAATAAACCTCTAGAAAAAAATCATTGCATTCAAACCTGTACCTGGGAGATCTCCCTGAGGCATATTTAAGGAAGACTTTTCCATTCCCTCCTGAAATTAGTAACTTCAAGGATTTTGAAGGGAAAGCAAACATTTCTATGATCATAGGTTTTCCTGATCTCAGGGAGGAGAGAAAACATCTTTCAGTGATACACTCAACATATGTATGGCAAAATTGGAGCTAATTGAGAGACACTCCTTTTTCCCCTGGCTTTCTGGAATTCCAAACCTTCATCAGAGACAGCAATTATTTTGGGAGTCTTTCACTGTTCCCCTCATCAACGTGTTTACTTCCGTCTTATGCCATTGCATAAATGTGTTTGTAATTTTCTCTTCCTGGTGTGGCACAATAATTCCACAGCCTGTTTTTAATTCTGTGTGCTGATGAAGTGCTAAAACTGACTCAGCAAATTGTTTCTGACCGCTGAACAACTGCAGAGCAATGCAGACCTTCCCGTTGGGAGGGGTTAAAAATTGGTGAATGTAAAGATAGCGTAATATAAATCTGCAGGTTGGTTAGATCTAGTTTGTTGAGAGGTATGTGCCTCTTATAGACACCAGCCTTACGCCACACAGTGTAAAACAACTCTGTCTGTTTGCAGTTTTTCCAGTGACTTTCTGCCAACCCTTTGCATAGTTCAAGGCTCTGAGCCAAGGTGATTAAGACTGACTACAGCTGTATGATGAAGGGTCAAAGCACACATCAGAGCTTAAACCCAGCACCTTAAACACGAGCTCCACTGAGTCTTTCAACTGAGTTTTGATTTTTCCAAGTTTGTCTGTTTATTCCTGTAACAGATGAGCAAATGAAGCATTAACAGCCTTGCCACATAACTCTTCCTCCTGATTCCAGCTTCAGAGTTCTCACTCCAGCTCTGGGGTCTTCAGTACAAGAGAGACATGGACCTGTTGGAACAAGTCCATGAAAGACGATCAGAGTGATACAGCATCTCTCCTATGAAGGCAGGCTGAGAGAGCTGTTTAGCCTGGAGAAGAGAAGGCTCCAGGGGGACCTTATAACAGCCTTCCAGTATCTAAAAGGGGCTTATGACACCAAGCTGAGCAGTGTGGCTGACACACTTCAGGGATGGGATACCATCCAGAGGGACCTGGACAAGCTTGAGAACTGGGCCTGTGGGACTTTCATGGGGTTTAAGTGCACTGAGTGCAAGGTGCTCCATATAGGTTTGGGCAACTTGCGGTATGATCACAAGCTGGAAACAGATGGAGAGCAGCCCTGCCAAGAAGGACTGCGGGTGCCGGTGTGTGAGAGACTGGCCATGAGCTGTCAGTGTGCACTCACAGCCCAGAGAGCCAAACGTGTCCTGGGCTGCATCCAGAGCAGCGTGGGCAGCAGGGCCAGGGAGGGGATTCTGCCCCTCTGCTCTGCTCTGCTCTGCTCTGCTCTGTGAGACCCCACCTGCAGTGCTGCATCAGCTCTGGGGTCCCAGCACAGGGAGGACATGGACCTGTGGGAGTGAGTCTAGAGGAGGGACACCAGGATGATCAGAGGGATGGAGAACCTCTCCTGTGAAGAAAGGCTGAGAGAATTGGGATTGTTCAGTCTAGAAAAGAGAAGGCTTTTGGGGTGACCTAATTGCAGCTTCCGGTACCTGGTGGGAGCCCACAGGAAAGGTGGAGAGGGACTTTTCAAAAGGGCAGGTAGTGATAAAACAAGGGGGAATAAATTCAAAGTAAAAGAGGGTAGCTTTAAATTAGACATTTGGAAGAAATTCTTCACTGTGAGTGCGGTGAGGCAGGGGAACAGGTTGCCCAGACAAGCTGCAAATGCTGCATCCCTGGAAGTGTTCAAGGCCAGGCTGGATGGGGCTTTGACCAACCTGCTGTAGTGAATGGTGCCCCTGCCCACGGCAGAGGGGCTGGAACTGGATCATCTTTAAGGTCCTTTTCAACCAAATCCATTCTCCGATTCCGTGATTCCCACACACCACCACATTGCTGAGGACAAAATTTATGCCAGCACTAAACACATACGCTTTTCTACTAAGGCGTTATTTTTTTTTCTTTCCCTTTTCATTTTACAATGTCTCCCACAGCGTATTTTCCCTGCTGCGGCGCTCATTGCTCCGGGTTATACTCCACAAAAATCGAGTTTCCGCCACGACCCGCACAACCTTCCCGCCCGGGGGCCGGGCCGGGGCGGTGCCTCCCGGCGGCGCGGCCTGAGTGACGAGCTCCGAGAGTGACGCGCTCCGGCTGCGCCCGGCTCCGCCCCGGCCCCGCCGTGCGAACCCACGCGGGGCGGCATGGGTCAGCCCGGCGGCGCTGGGGCTGCCATGGACCCCGTGCGCAGCTTCGAGCGCTGGAAGAAGAAATACACGCGGCGGACGAAGAGGCTGCGGTTGCAGCGCAAGGAGAGGAAGCGGCCCGAGTGGCAGGTGGAGAGGGAGAACATCGGCCGCCTGGTGCAGCGCTACCCCGAGGTACGGCCGCGCCGGGGAGCGAGGGGCTGTGCGCGGCGGGCGGGCACGGCGGTCTGTGAAAAGCGGCTCCTATCCTCGTGTGGCGTGTGTGTGGCTAGAAGTGGGAGGAGGAGGCGGCATGGTATCTGTGTGTGCGTCTTGGGCAGGGCTGTTGGTGGTGCTGTAGATACGAGCTGTGTTGGGTGGCACTGCTCTGTGGTGGGCAGAAGGCTTTTACTGTCACGGGGTAGGGATGATGCTCTGCTCTTTCCCCAGGCAGAGGAGGAGGGGCCAGTAGCCGCAGTTCTAGTGGTTTTTGGGGGGGTGACGGACAGGCTGTGGAGCCAGGGGTAGTGGCACCCTCGGGCGGGGAGTTTATGGTTAGGAGGGCAGCGAGGAGGAGGAGGAGGCTGAAGCAGGTGGTGGGAAAGGTTGTAACCAGGGGCGCTGGGCTCTTGCCACCAGGCAACGTGGATGTCTCCGTGTTGGAAATAGAGCACGTTTGTCTCCGTAGAAGACGCACGACAGGCAAACAGTATGAATGGATGTGTTGTTTAGCCTGAAGTCAGGAAATAGATATTTGAATACGAGACCTGAAGTAAGTGGTGTTGGTTTCTTGAATTCCTGCAGGAGACAGTCGGCTTTGGAATCACACTGATCAGTGGGAAGCACTGTAATTGTGAATAACGGGTTAGGTGTGCTCTGCTTGCGGTGCTGCTCTGCCTCCTGCCATCTTTTGCTGAGTTCGCAGGGCAGTTGTACTTGGTTATGCAGCACTCGGCACAGCTGGTGGTATAGGCTTTTTGGTGGTTGTAGTTTGATTGAGCAGAAAGAAATGACAAGAGGTGTAGAAGAAACACATCTGTTACCATGAAGAGGTCATGTTAGCTTCATTAGTTAAGATTGAGCAAGCTAGTATTCTTGAGTATTCTTTACTGGATCATTTGTTTTGCTGTTTGAAAGCAAATGGCATGCTCCTCTACTCCTAGCCTTGGCTATGTGAATATCTGTGGATGTTTCTATGTCACTAGTGTGACTGCAACATGCATCTGTTTCTGGGCATGGGTAATAGTTCTGTTTCACTGTGCAGCTTGGGGCAGCATAGATAGGGATTGCATAGTGGAAGGTTGTCTTTGTGTGTGTTTTTAGATGTTGAAGAAAAGAGGCTTGTAACATTCAGGCATGTTTTCATCAGAATTAAGAACAAGTAAACATATGCGTGTGTTAGGATAGTTCTTGGGGCTCTTGGTCTCATTCTTGCTGGGGCTTTGCTGTCCTTTTGCTCCAGGATTCTCTTGCCTGTGAACATATGGTTGAATACACACCTAACTTTCTGTCTTCAGTCCTTTAGATATTCTTTTCTGGTCCTTGACAAAGTTTTCCTCTGGGTCTCCATTATTTCTTCCGTATTAGCCTGGATCTGGTTTAAGTGGGCGTGGGGATTGTGAGGAAGTGCCATGTGCTTGGAGCTTCAGGGGTCTCCAGTGAGTTCTGCATGATGCAGATCCCTTACGGACAAGGGAGGTGGTAAGCTCCCCTCTGTGAAGAGCAGTGGCTGGAGTCTCTGGCACACAGGCTGTTCGTGGGTTAGATTTGCATGTGCATGGAATAGTGGTAGAATGGCTGATGGATGCAAGATGATCCAGCTTGACCTCCTGTCCATAATTTTGTGTGGGAGAATGACTGTGGTGGATAAACAAGGCAAAATTAATAATGAAGATTCAACCACTATACTTTGTTACTGGATTTTTTATTTTTCTTTCATATGTTGACATGTGATGGCAAGTGTGTGACAGCATAGATGGAAAATGTGAAATTTAATTTCAATGTGACCATATCATGGGACTGTTTTCTGTGTTACACGTTCATAGATGAGCTGTTTTCTGTTGATTCAGTGACTTTGTTGCCTGACTGTCAGGCCATTGATGGACATGGTCTTTTCCACACAGCTGGGCTGATGAAAAGCATTAACAGCCTAACTTATGTGCTGGGGAGATTTTTTTGTGAAAAATCTTTTTGAGTCTGCTTGGTGTCAAATTAGTTGAGCTAGATGAGAATAGCATTTGAAGTATTTGTAATGAGCTGGCTGCTCTCATATGGAGATGATTAGAGAGAGCTCATGGTTACAGGTTTCCAGCAGATCAGCAGCGGTAGTAACTTTGGACAGGGAAACAAACTGAGTAGAAGTTGGTGGTGTTTTCCACTGGTGCATGCAGATGTGGAATAGGACTATCAGGAGATCTACCTCAGACATCACTACTTCAGTCCATCATCTACTTTCCATCAGTCTTCCATTTGGATGTGAATTAAAAATATACCCATACCTTTGGAGTTTTAGGATACTGCAGCATAACATTATTTAGCTTGTGGAAATATGCAGGGGGCAGGGAAATAATATAGGAAGCTTTGTGATCAACATTCCTTGCTCTTCTAATACTGTTGTCACTTTTTTTTCCTTGGACATCTTTGAAAGAGCTAGGTTTATGCATGTAATAATTTTTAAATTGACTTACAGAAGTTTAGGGTAGAAGAGTGGAACAATATTTGTCTTCTTTTTTGATTAATACATCTGTTTCTACTGAGTCATCTAGAGTTAAAAAGAAGTTGGCTACTGAAATACTTTAATTATTTAGAACAATTTCAGATTGCTGCAATAGACTATTTGATGTATTACAAACCTGTTAAAATCTATCACTTTAGTTGCACATAATCAATCTCATGAATTCTTTTTTGATGTTAGTAAAATCCTTTTCCCTCCTGTAGGCCTACTGTTTTTCTATGCAGAGTCTCTTGGCTGAAATTGACCAGTAATTGTATATATCACTGAGTTGTAAATATTTACCATGCAAAATAGTAAGGCTGGGAATTGCCAACTGAATTTGGAAGTACTTGTCAAGAATTCCAATTTATGAAAGTCAAAAAAAGACCTTTTTTATGGTGATTCTGATAGGATTTTTTTGCTCCTCCAAAATAATGTTTGGCAAAAGTTTAATTGTTCTGTTAGAACGCAGTGAAAGCTTGAAATCTACCTTGCAAGAGCTTTACCCTAAAATATGTTTAAACCAGAATTTAGTAAGAGCATTATTACCTTCTACCTCTTTTTACCTTTTATTTATAGAGACTAAATTCATGTATTAGGTTACTTGTCTTGATTTTACTGGAGAGAACTAGGCTGGAAAGAGTGCTTTTGTGGTTTAGATGCTTTAAACAATTATAGCTATAATCTTCTATAACAGGCAAAGCCTGTAAAAGGCTTGGTACTTCAAGGAGATACAAGGCTGATCTGACAGCTCAGTAGCTCTTTATCTGAAGCCTTCTCTGGAATTGTTAACACAAGATGTCCAGAGGGTCTTAGGACTATTTTGCTTGGTCCATGATTTGGGAGATTTCTGTTTAGCAGTTTGTTAAGAGATAAACAATACCTATTAGAAATGCATGAGTTATAAGTTTCCAAGTCTGACATTTGGAAATCTCAGTTTATGGATTTTAGTCAGCATGCATTCAAAGCTGTATAGTCTACCTTCTTTTTCAGGCTTTATAAATATATATATTTTTGGTTTTGAGTTTTGTGGGTTTTTTTGTCCTGCTACTATTAATTGAGAACTTTGCCAGTGAAAGCTGTTTACATCTGCTAGAACAGCCTTGAAAATACTACGTTTTTTCCCAAGAGCTCTTCTTGATACCTCATCTTTGTAAACTGTATATTGCCAGTAGATCCCTGTTGGGATCTGAAAACACTTATCTGGAAAGGAAATCTGGGCTCTAGTAAGGTGGAGACCAGGGGCCTCCTTAAGGTCCTCTTCAGTCTAAATTTCTCTGTGATTTCATGATGGTCTAAGTTTTAAATTGTGCTATTATCCTGCATTATTCAAGTATATCATTACTCATGGAATAGTTTATGGTAAATCAGTGGTTTAGATTAGGTCAAACTGGTATAGATTGCCTGACTAGCTAACTTGAATCAGGTCATACTGAACTGCTACATATTTATGTTAACACCAATTTGCAGAATGCTACTCAATTCCTTTCTTATGGTTGGATTGTAAACACTGATGAAAGTTATTTTGTTTCAGATAAACGCAAGTGAAATCCAAAGATTTTCAGATTTTCCATTGTCAAAGAAAACCCTTAAAGGTGAGTGTAGAACTTTGTTTTGGAAAATAATTTAAGTAAAAGGGTATACATTGCTTATCTGCATCTGAACATTTTTTTTTCTTTAAACTAAGTTCTAGGTAAGTATTGCCATGTACAACATTTTTCTGAACAGAGCAATGCAGTCATGGACCAGACAAAATTAAATAGTTTTTTTTCTTCTTTTTTTTGTTCCTCTTCCCCTCCCACACTCTCTCTTCCCACCCTGCAAATACTAGGACTGCAGGAAGCTCAGTATCGTGTGGTGACAGAGATACAGAGGCAAACCATAGGTTTGGCTTTGCAAGGTAAAGATGTACTTGGAGCTGCAAAGACTGGATCGGGCAAAACATTGGCCTTTATTGTTCCAGTAAGTAATTTACATCCTTCTATATCTACTGAAACCAAGTTATCTTTGAAATATTGATGTCAGTCAGCTTACATAAGTAGATCCTGCGAGAAAAGTTAAAGATTCAACTGATCTGAGTGTTTCAGGAAGGCCAAGATACTTAGGAATTGAGTAACGCTGTTTGGGCTTCTTAAAGAAGTGTGTTTTTTCTGCTAGGAATATTCTGTGACTTAAAAGCTTTTGATCCTTACGTAAGTAGACCCCGTGTGATTTAGGAACTGATTAGTTTTTCTCTCAAGAATGCTTTCCCAGTGCAGCTCCAGTTGTCCAATTTTTCTGGTATTTGAAAACCAGGTATATGGAATAGAATGGTGGATTTTCAGTTTCTTGGATTTTTTTAGATGACTGGTTTTCACTCCTTTAAAATGTTACAATTTGGACCTTTTATAACAAAGTTAACTTTAGTGATTGTGGACTTCCTGTCAACTCCTTAGAAATCACTTCTAGGTGGAGGCAAAAAAGTGGGGTGAAAAACCCTGTCATGAATATACATGTGGGACAGTTTTACTCAAAGCATCATGATCTGCATTTCATTTATTCAGTTTGAAAATATAATTGAGACATGTGCTTAAGTGCACATAAAAGTGGGTAAAAACCCCAAAGGGGATAAATATTTTTTTTATGGAGTTACTCTGTGTTAAACGTCACTTACATTTTTGTAAGCTTAAATTTCTTTAGAGCCTATTACGTCAGTAATACCTGTGATTATGTCAGTGAATACCTTCTCTGGTAAAAAAGATTTATGCTTTATGGTGCATCTTAAAAAAAAAATCTGGGTAGTAGAGAATAAAAAAAATGTAGGTGGTTTCAAAAGTCTTGTGAATTTGAGAAACAAGTGAGATTACTCTATTATTTAGTCCAAGAGTAGAAGTACTCTTGGAAGAGAGGAACTGAGGAGTGGAAAAAAATTAATTGTGCAAGTATGCTTACCAGCTCTCAGTATTTCAGAGGGCTTCAGCTATTCATACCTGTAAAGTCTTTGTGTTAGGATTAGCTGACTAATACAGTGTTTCTGCAGTATGAATTCATAAGAGCAGGAGTAATCCTGGTGTGAACTGTATAGCAACTTTAGTTGGAATGCTCTGTGTGTAATGTGTGGATAATACTGCTTCAAGTCTATAAGCCAGAATTAAAGCTTCAATAATTAACGTTCTTTCAGGTGCTTATTCTGTTCCTGGTTCCCACAAAACCTCATGAGCAGTGAAATTTCTTGTATTTTTCTACACTGATTCCTATTATCATATAAATGGCCTAATTTCCAGAGTTGAGCAGAGTAGGATTAATTGTGCAGTGAAGTGTTTATGATTTTCCACCCATTACTGTCTGTCATAGGTTGGCACTGGAGAATTTTGCTACAGCTAACATCATTACCATTAGTTAGAATTTATATGTCATCAAATTATATGAAATGTGCACTGCATTTTCACGTCATTATTTTAATCAGTGTGTCTTTGTGGGTTTTTCTTAAATGATGCTTTTTGTTTCCAGTTTGTTGTTGTACGTTTTCCTTCTGATGTTTTTGTGGTAATTTCTTTTAGGCTTTGGAGCTGCTCTATCGCCAGCAGTGGACTTCAGCTGATGGCCTGGGGGTTTTGATAATATCGCCTACCCGGGAGCTGGCCTATCAGACCTTCAAGGTTCTGCGTAGAGTGGGGAAGAATCACGAGTTCTCAGCTGGCCTTATCATTGGAGGAAAGGTGTGTGTCCACTCTTGGAGTTTGCTGTAGGGAAGCAAAGTTGAGTGCTGTATTAAGTGCTAGTTAAGGAAGGAAACCCTGGGCTTGAAAAGCCAAGGAGGAGAGTAGTTAATGACTCCCTCCTTTTCTTGTGTGTATTCTGTGTCTTTTGAAGCTTTGGCATATTTAAAAACTTTTTGGGACCCATGACTGGATGGACCTTTCTGCCAAGTCTTCCAGGACTATCCTGTTAATTTAGATTACTCTGAAATACTTTTTCCTCAAGCCACAGGTGTGAGCATGCTGAAGAAATGGTGGCATGTCTGTGGGAAGAGGAGATGCTGCTCCTTGACTATTCTTTCTAAAAGCTGTTAATAGGTTAAACTGGCCTGACTGTCTCTGGTACCGGACTTGTAGTCTGAACAACTAAAGCTAAGTTGGATTAACTCCATTTCAGGATCTGAAAGAAGAGTCTGAAAGAATCCACCACATAAATATGCTAATTTGCACTCCAGGACGGCTTTTACAACACATGGATGAAACTTCATATTTCTATGCATCTGATCTGCAAATGTTGAGTAAGTTTTTTAGTACTTGGAATTACTCGGGAATATATTGTAACAGCTCATAATTGTGTGCAGCACTTCTTTGCATAAAAGGTTTATTTTTGTCATGATATGTAGATGAAATGGCATTTAAACTTGCACATGTTCAAGTTAAATTATAAAGAGGCAAAACCCCTTTCTTGTGTGTACTTTCTCTGCAGCAGTAGCTGAGTATGCCTTCCTTAGGATTTTAATAACAAGCAGGGGATTTAGTAAGGAACCCAAACCCCAATGTAGTACCCTATATAATCTTTTACATTTGTCTTTACTAATGCTAAACTTACCTTTCTTGCTATGGCTCTTGTATCTTTCCTGACAAGATAGTTAACTAGCTATATAGGATATCCACAGCAGCGTGTGTATTTTGGAGCAATTATAGGAAACATTTTTCTTTGTGTTTTAAGGCAGATTTCTGCTCCTTTTATTCTTTTGTTTGCATTGTTAACGTTGCTTGTTTTCATCCTTCCAGGCTGAACAAGAATTTTCAGTGTAATGAAAAGGTTTGCCTGCTACTAAGAACTGCATAATCTTTAGTGTAGCTTGAGGAACTTAGAAGCAATTAAGAAGCTAATGAAGCTGATAAAATGTGAAATTATGCTTGCTACACTTAGTACAATTCATGGCAGTTAGACAAGAATTGCATTAAATATAGGCTTTTTTAAATCTTTGTCTCTGTCCTACTTGGTTTATACCCTATATTTCAATGGTAAATTCAGCTTAGGTACAGGAGAGCATTACTCTATCACAAATGCTTACAACGCTGTTAGTAATAGGGCAGGGAGTCTGTAATAGGGCAGGAAGTCTGTTTGCAAATTGCCAAACTGTTTACCTGAGATGCTAATTTTTTTGCTTCTGCATGTGAAACTGGGGCTGTAGTGCTTAGATTATGGGAAATGCTATGATTTCTGTTGCAAGTATTTTAAAAAACATTTTTTATGAAGTACAGGGATATCTAGAGAGATTCCTGTCATGTGCAGTAGGTAATTTAATCTTTGCATTTTAAGTACGGAAAGAATTTTGTGCTATATGGATTTAATGTAGAGCTTTTTAATAATTAAGTCTAAAACTATTTTTTTCTCAAATTTGTCTTTCAATCCAGTTCTTGATGAAGCTGACAGAATTCTAGACATGGGGTTTGCTGATACAATGAATGCAATCATAGAAAATCTACCTAAGAAACGCCAGACCTTGTTGTTTTCTGCAACACAAACCAAATCCGTGAAGGATCTTGCACGCCTGAGTCTGAAAGATCCAGAATATGTTTGGGTTCATGAGAAAGCCAAATTCAGGTATGTTGGGTTTTGTTTTTTTTTTTCCCCTGGGGTGGGTTAGATAGTGATCTTATTTAACTGCTTCTCTGACAGTTTCCTGAATCAGAGATAGCGTTGTGCATCCATCACTGGATCAGTGTCTGATCCTGCTGTGTGCCTTCCTGAAAGCAAGGAATTTCCAAATCAGAGGGGACTAGTTCTGAGTCACTGCAGGAAGGCTGAAACTGTCTTGACTCCTCAGGCAGCTTCTCTGACTGGAAATTTTTTTCCTCAGGTAGTAGCTGCAGAGTGCATTATAGCCAGTGTCCTGGGTCTAGTGGCACTCAGTTCTCCGTTTTTGTTGTTTGGCTTCCTTGCCTCCCGTGTGTGTGTGTTTACTGTGCAAAACCACCACAAGTACAGTTTGTGTAAATCTGGCTTTCCAAGGATGTGCTTGTCTCCTGGGCAAGTGCAGAATGACAGCCTTGCTTGTGTATTCAGTATTAGGTGCCCAAAGAAAGCATGTGGGATTAGTTCACGTGGTAATTCCCGTGGCTTCCTGATGTGCTGTGTTTTCTGTGCATGTTTAGGGCTCTGGTACAAAGTAAATTTGTCCTGCCCTACAGTCTGGAGTAGGACGGGAGGCCCTTGCTGGAAGGGAAGTATGTAGTGTGCCATGCTCAAAAAATTTAATTAATTACTAAATGAATATTGCTTTTTGGCACATAATTTTCTTTTGAAATCCAAATGATGAATGTTATTTTGCATTTGTGTGGGCTCAATCATCTGAGTGTCAAATTACTTAGGAGCATGGATGATTCTTCTTCTGCTCTTCTATGAAATATACATAGATTTCCATATGTAAGATTCAGGAGAAAGGTGAAGCATGGAGATAAAAATGGCTTTCCTGGGAGCAAACAAGAAATCATCAGGAAAATGCATGGCAGTTGAAGAATCACATTGAATCTTGAAGAAGTTTTTACTATTTGATTTGATTATCTCTGTATTGTACTGCAAATACCTTTTTTTAATCAGTAGTACTATCAAAGGCATCTTAAATAATCATGATTGCCAGAAAAAAATGTGTGATTAATACCCTCTTAGCAGAAGAGAATGTACAAGCCTCGCATGTGGTCTTCATTTTGGTGACTATCTATTTCACAGATCTCCCATGTTCAGTCAAGTCTATTTTAAAGGAGAATGAAATTAGATAAAAAATCAAATTAAAAAAAAGGGAAAGTATTAATTTGTTCTAGAATTTACTGCCTTAGGTTATTGCCTTATAAAAGTAATTTCCTCTGAAAGACTTAAAAAGTGCAGTGGCGTAATTCAAATTAAATAACAGAATAAAAACTGGAGGCGTCTCTTGTAATTTCATCCTCCCAAGTGACCACCTTTGGAAAGATAATTTTGAATACCCAGGGTCTCTTTAGGGTGAAGTAGAGGGACTGTAAGCGATGAACATTTTGATTTGTTTCAATGGCAAATATCCCAAAGAATTTTTTTTGTTTTTTTCTTTCTGCTTTTAAGAACAGAAATGTGAGTTAGATGTCAATTTAGAGCTTTAGAAAGTCACTTTGCATCTCAGTGTAATCAGTAGAAGTACTTCAGTGCTCTCTTTTTGTGTGTGATTAGACTCTGCTTTGACATTGCCTTAAGCACAAATGATGCTTTAATAGGACTAATAGACAAAATTGCATTTTAAGTCAAGGCAATTTGAATGTTTCTGTTTAGACATGGAAAGAGTTTGCCTTGCTGGAAGTAAGTGAATTTAGAAGTAATGTCAAAAGTCATCTGTGCCTCCCCACTGGCTTTTAATAAGGGAATTGATGTAGCTTTCAAATGAAGACGATAAGACTAGTTTCTCAAAGTGGAAGAGCTTTCCAGCCTGATTCCTTTTCTTTTCTCCTTTTTCTGAGTGTGTATAAGATACTCTTGGCTTAAAAGAAAAGTGAGACATTGCTATGATTTATTTAAATGTACTTTTTTTGATGTGGTTTTGTTTGTTTGTTTTTCTTCTTTAGTACCCCAGCAACTTTGGACCAGAACTATGTTGTCTGTGAGCTTCAGCAAAAAGTAAACATGTTATACTCTTTCCTGAGAACTCATTTGAAAAAGAAGAGCATTGTATTTTTTGCAAGCTGTAAAGAGGTATGATTTTTTTCCTCCCTCCTTCCACCCCAAAATTTTAAAACTAATAAAATGAAGATATTCATATAGATGTCAATGCATCAGAGAGGTAAGACTGTGTACTAATTCGCAACGGGAAATTGGAGGAACAAAACATCACCTACTGCTGCATGTCATTCAGGGCCTGGCTTCGAGAGACCCAGTTCAGTGACCCAGGCTCACTGCGGGGATGTTCTGGAGACCTGAGTGTTCTCAGCTATTTTTGTGGTCTGCTGTTAAAAATGAATTCTAAAAATTAATTGTCAGTAAGGTCCAGCTATTTCAGTTCTGTCTTTTGACATGTTTCACAGTTAGCTTACAAACTATTTGAGTAATTGTACTTGCTTTCCTTACAAGCTTTTAAATCTGCCCATTTGAGAATGTGATTGTGAAATAGTACAGGCAAAGGCTTTTCTTACGTAGCAATTAATCCTTCAAATACCTGCTTGTATAAGTGTCCTGGGACCATTCTGTTGAAGTTATTTGCATGTGTTTGTTTGGCACAGGTATTTGTACCTATAACTACTGCATGTAACAGGTAGTTTGCAGTGCAGGTATTGCTTGCTAGTATAATACAAGGCTAGTATTTTACAATAATAGACCATTTTACAATGGCCTGGTAAATATTCATTGCAATTCTTTCACCTGTGCAAGAGGTTGCAATATTTTTGTTGTTCTGCAGTTGACTGCTGAGAGTACACTGAAGTGGTCAGCTTAGTTGTGCAGAAATTCTCGGAGCTGCAGCTGTTCCTGCAGCATACACAGTTTATGTAACTACTTTCTTAAAAGGATGCTAGATAGCTGCCTGCTGTAAAATAATGCTGCATCATGGGTACTGCAGGTAAGAGTAAACAGGCTGATTTTATAAGAGAACCTGTTGAAACCTGAAATAGTGAACTGAGACTAGAGAGTGATTTGAGTTGTGAGTATAAAACACAGCACCCCTCCAGTGCTGTCTGAAAGAAGTGCTTCTGATGGACTTTGCATGCTTTGGTCCTTTGCATACAGCCTAAAGACTCACGTCCCAAGTTGTTCTTGCTGTTACCTACTCTGGTGTCCTTTAGGAAATGCCATCAAAAGCATGGCAGTCTTTTGCCGCAGTTGCTTTCATCTTTTAGTTCCTGGTTGCGTAACAAGGTCTCAACATATTTTGTTCTCTGATGTGGAGAAACGTTTATTTAATTTGATGTACCATGTCAGTTGCTATGTACACTGTATATGATCTTAACATGTTTAACAGTGCATGGTAATTCTTTTCCCTACTGATTGGTTGGGTAGGTTCAGTATCTGTTCAGAGTGTTCTGCAAGCTTCAGCCTGGTCTTCCTGTGCTGGCACTCCATGGCAAGCAGCAGCAGATGAAGAGGGTGGAAGTCTACACTTGTTTTGTTCGGAAAAAGGCAGCAGTGCTTTTCGCTACAGATATTGCAGCTCGTGGCCTGGGTAGGTACCCACAGAAGCAACAGCTAAACCTGTTGAGGCTTTGAGACTTCATACTCAGAAGACTGACCCACTTTTTGAAAAATGAAGCTGTAGTTTGCTTAGGAGCTCAAAAGAGAGATGCTTATTAGAGTTCTGCTGTTTCTTTTCTGAAGAGACCCACTTTGTCTGTCCTTATTTTTTCTTTTTATCCCAGAGAAATGTGTGGTATGGAAACAGTGATGTATTTGCTTACCACATGCTGTAAGGCAAGATTCTAGCAGTTTAAAGTATTTCTGATATGCCTGTATCCTGTGGGTTATTCCAAAGGATATAAAAATTGCTAACCTACTGGTATGTGGAAATGGAAACCTGAAATTTTGATGTCTGATATACGAGTGGCATTGTAGGACTGTATTGATAAGGAGACAGAAAAATAAATCAGAGTAAAAAGATTTTTTTTCTCTTAGTTCTTGGAGGCATTTAAGTGCAACACAAGACTTCAGGAGTCCAGTCATTCTTTGAGATAGCAAACTCTGTTGCCCAAAATGTGAGGTTTTGTCACTATGTTACAAAAAGAAAGAAGGTGCTCTAAAAACTGAGGTCAGGAATAAAAACTGGTTCTCATACCTTCCATACTGCTGAAATCTCACCAGTGACTATCTAATTAGGGTATGGTTAATGTGTTTTAGAGTGTGGGTATAATCCTGGAATGCAGCATAGCTGCAGATTTGGTTTGGAAGTAACACTTCAGTGCTGCTGCCGAGTGAAGTGCAGCAGTTAGAAAATGCTTATTATTAATACCATTCACAGTCAAGGTTGATTTTTGTCAGGCTTGGTCACCCCCTCACATCTTTGAGAGGGGCTATGGTATTTTTGTATGTGACAGCTGAAGTGATGCAGTCTCACCACAAGTAACTTCAGACCCCAGTGGTGTAGGATATTAACAGTGAGGGAGAAAAGTGGGTCACATATTGTTATATAATTGTTAACCATACGATGTTTTATCATCTGTGTAACACAAAGCATGTCTATTCTTGTCAAGTATGAAATTATGTTCCATTCATTGCACTGTCATAATTTGGGAAATGAGCACACAATTTAACTTTCTTTGATGAAGAGAATAATTGTTTATGTATGCTAATACATGCAACTAATTTCATTTTTATTTCAGAGGTTGTTCCTAATGTCTGTAAATGGGTCCAAATGATGATTCTTACAGGAATTAATGCTCTTGAATAGGGGAGTTTTGAGTCCACTGAACTTACTTGATGTATTTTTTTCTTTACACAGATTTTCCAGCAGTGAATTGGGTCATTCAGTTTGATTGTCCAGAAGATGCAAGCACATATATCCACAGAGTGGGAAGAACTGCTAGGTTTGTTTTCACTTTTCCTTAGTATTTTAATGTTTAAAACAAGATCACTGTAGGGACAGATCATTGGCTAAAGACTCATTTGGAAAAAAAATAAGATATAAATTGGAAAGAAAAAGGCTGTTATCACTAAAAGACCCTTCTGATTAGTTAAGAGTAATGATTTAACTTACTAATTTCTTCATGAGCTTCAGAGACTTGTTAAAGCAGACAAAAATATCCCTGATGGTTCCATCTGATTAGGGAAGATTAAGAGTGAGGAAATAGAAAACCTTTTTCCCTTGGCAGGATTACCTCAAAGGATGAGTTGAGTGTGTTTGTGGGTGGAAAAGCTTGTTTTGCCACTGACATTTATAGATAAATAAGGTTTTAGACTGTGGATCCAATTTCTTTTTGTCACTGAAGACTCTTCAAAGGAATGGAAATATTTCATCCTTTTCTTAATTTGTGAGGAAGGAATCAAATGTTAATTACAGGTTAAATTTTAAATTTTCTAAGTCTTTTGTGGAATTATATTCTTAAGCATAGCTTTAGTTAAAATATTTGTGGCTAAGCCTTTATAATGGAAGGGAGTTACCCAGATACACTGTTGAAAACCAGGTCCTTCATCTCTGAAGTAGATTTTTAAGTGAAACAGAAGCTGTTACTGCATATAATTCAGGAGATCAAAAACGTCAGGCAATTATCTGAGGGATGAAATGCAAGACCTAGCATTATATCTTGTCTCTAATTTAATTTGTTTGTAGTAGAGCTTGCAATATAGGCAGTTGTCAGACCTAATGACAGAGCAGTTGCTTAGAATGGGATTTCAACACTGTAAGAGCTTGAGATCTGTGTTCCTGGATCAAAAGGCTGTAAATTTTGGTGACTGTACCATGAGAGTGCACTTCTAGCACTCTTTCAAAATGCAGTTGTTTTAGCCATGTTTTCATTGTAATTGGTCCCATTTCTGTCCCATTCTGTCTCTTTGCTCTCTACAGTAGAAGGGAATGTTAAATCTTGAAATGACTTTGAAAAAAACCTGTCAATGAACAAAGTCAGTGAATGTTGTATATAATTACATAAAACACGTAGCTAATTTGCTAATTTAAAATGTAGATATAATTTTATGCATACCAATTGAGAGGAAAGCATGTAGGCTTGGTTAGAATTCTGTAATGTTTTCTTTTTTGTCTTTTTTTTTTTTTTTAAGTCCTGCATGGCTTCCACAAAAGGCTTGTAATTTTTTCTTTATGGCATACTGTCATCATGGAAGGAAAACAATTTGGCACTGTTTAATTGACAGTGTTTAGGATACTGGTTGAGCTCTTTCTGAGCCGTGTCACTCAATTAAAGCACCTCCCTGGAGTGGTAATCC
This sequence comes from Bombycilla garrulus, assembly GCA_013400315.1. Classification (NCBI taxonomy): domain Eukaryota; kingdom Metazoa; phylum Chordata; class Aves; order Passeriformes; family Bombycillidae; genus Bombycilla; species Bombycilla garrulus. The sequence continues at coordinate 256,748 of VXBU01003626.1, forward strand.
TCAGGCTTTTTCCCAGTTCTCATTAGGGGCTGAGAAGAACAATTGTACGTAAGTTTAGGGTGGGGAAACAGCTCTAAAGAGGTGCAAAGACAAACAGCTCCCCTTTGTCATAATGGTTTTATTCAAATGTTGCTCTGAGAGGACTTTAGCCCGGCAGCCTTAAGGGTCTGTCTTCAGTGGCCTCTTAAGTACAGCCTTCTGTGATTGCTGGAGGGACAGATTTAGGCAGAGAATTGAGGCAGTGTCTCCTCAGGGGCTGTGGGCTGTGCTGGATGCCTTACTGGGATGTAGATTATATTTCTTTCCATGTCAATTTTTCACTAGGGAGACCTTAATGAAATTGGGAGTACATTAGAGCAAGTTGTGTGAGCCGGAGGGTGTTGACTGACAGTGAAAGCAAATTCCTTCTGTAGCAAAAGCTACATGGATATTTTCTGTTTCCTAATCTGATACAAAGATCAGCAGGTTCTGCCTATACTGGGTGTTCATTTTGAAGAAACATACAGGCTGTCTCCATCCCTAAGGTAAAACAGTCCTGGTAGGAAATCTGTTTAGGAAACTTAATAGCATGAACTAAATCTTTGAATATAAAACAAGGGAGATGTCTAATAATTTTAAGTAAATATTGTGCAATAAGTAAATATGATAACAGTTTTTGATGTGGGTAATTGAGAATGTACTTCTCTTTGAAATCTGAATGTTGAGTAGGAAGTTTCACTTGTTTTCAATAGCTACAGTTCATATGAGAAGCTTGTGTTTCTTTTTGAAACTTGATAAAAATGAACTGAACTGCAATTATGTAGTCCTCATTAATGAGGTTAGAGATAATTACAAATTTTCATGGGTTATAAGAATATAATTGCATAGAATGAAAGCTAAATTAAATATCTCATCTAATTAAGGGTCTGTGTTAAACTGTAATTAAAACTGGGATGCCAAGTACTGTTTACTTTTGAAGTCAAATTATTTTGTGATACGAAAGAAAATATGAAAGGAGAGAAATAACGCTGGGGAAGGGGCTGGAAACCCTCTGACAAACAATCATGGATGTGTTCCCACATATGTCTTACAATTTTGCAAAGCTTGATCTAAGAAGAGAGGTAACAGTTTATTTTTAAGTGGATAAGGCCGCTGTGTTCCCTAAGAAACATTTAATTTGCATTTTACCCTGCTAAAGAACATAAATTTCAACTCCTGCATTTTTAATTTATGGTAAAGTAAGATCAAGAAAATCTGGGTTTAGTCCAATAATGCTTTTACTTTATAGTAGAATTGACATATTGAGTGGGGTTTTTTTTTTTAATAAACTTGAAAGGTATGCAACAATTGAAGGGACTGGAACTGTTTCTTCCAGTTGCTTTCAAAGTCTTAAATGGTTCACTGATGGAATTTCTGAAATATTGACAGTATCATGGGCAGTCCAATAAATACTTAGGGTGTTATTTTTGCCATACAATTTCTTAGAAAAGTCAGTGGTTTAAAACACTAGATTACAGTGTTTCCTGTGGGATTTAGTTTCAAAAACTAAATAAAAGCTGCTTGTACAAATTTCCTGCAAAACTAATTTCTTCTGGCTTTTAATTTCTATTGATGCCTTCTATTCTGTAACCTATGAAGCCTACAGCTGAGAGTATTCTTTGATGAATTTTGTGAAACAAGTTACAGTGCCACTAGGGGACAGCAGAAGATAATAATTTTTGAAGCACCATGATGCTCATTTTTTTCCCCAACTGTTTTTCCAAACATAATGTCTAAGCTGTATGGCATGAAAAAAAATGTATAGGGATATTTTTCTTCCAGTCATGATTGCATTGGCGAGACAAGACACCAAAAAGTTTATTTTATATTTTTATTCATCCATAAATATCTTCTATTTTGGATGTACCTATATCCTGGCAAGTCTCAGTAATTATTTTCTTTCTTTCCTGGCCTTCCATTTAATGTTTTTTTGGTTGGTTGTTTGTTTGTTGTTTTTTTTTTTGTGCTTCAGAAGTGACTATTAAAAGCTGCTGCTTGAGTTTAGTGATTTTTCTGTCATGAGTCTGTTTTTAAAGACACTGACACTGGAGCATTAAACAGAATAAATATTTTTGTTCTGCAGTTTTTATCTGTCCACAACTATATAATATTTAGGTCTGACTGGCTCAGACTTAATCCAGCCTAGCTGGTTATGTTTCTTAGGTGCTTACACTGACTTAGGAAAGTAATTTTCATTTTGTTGTTGTCATTAAACAGTGTGCATACAGGCATGCTTCTTTTCTTTTAGTAAATTATATTTCTGAAAACAAATGAAGTAATGAAACTCCATCTTCCCAATGCAGAATACTGTGTTACCTGCCATTTTTGTAGTGGCTGGGATGATGTTTAGACTGAAAGAGATATGATTAAATACTTTTAAGAAGAATGAGTTTTTGATGCTTTATGATTACTGGAGAACACCATAGCTGTCAAATTATGGACAGGTGATAGGGGCAGGTGATAGAATGATCTTATTCTGTCATGTAATATAAACTCTGAAGCTCATTAATGCTCATTGGGGCTCTCCTTAAGTAATTGCACATTGTATGTGTGAAAGTGAGACTAATAAGCCTTAGGAGTAACGTGGCCATAAAGCATTTAAAAATGCTAGTGAGTTAATAGTATCTTATTCATTGGTGGAAGCTTGATTTTTATTTCTTTTTTTAATTGGGAAAAATCTTTCAGGGATATGCATCTTGGGTCCTAAATAATCAGGATAGCCAAGATGACAGTTACTTGTTTTGATTTTTTTTCTATTTTTATTTTAAGACCCATTGAAGCGCTTTTAATGTTGTTTAAAAATAAATGCCGTATTAAGACCATCTCATATTATATTGCAGTCAAGTCATCATCCTAACTCAAGTTAAGTAAAAATAGCTGCCAGTGGAGGTCACAAGACATTGTTGACACCACATTTAACTTGGAATTCACTTTATTAAATTCTCTAAAATTAAACACTGTATCCTAGCTGCACTGACAGTGGCCTCTGATGCTGCATTTGTACTGACTGGCACTGTGTTATTTGCTAGAATTCTCTTCCTAATGGAATGGTAGGAATGTTCCTGTGCACTGAATGATTAAATGGCCAAGGTTAGTACCTGCTGACACAAAGTGATGTCAGGTGGAATAAAAAAATAAATAAGCACATGTATTTTAACTGGGCAGACTGGACACAGTTGCTGTGGGGAATGGATTGCTTCTAGTGTAGACTGGAGGAGTCAAGAGCTTCCCAAGGCCTTTCGTAATCAGTTTATTCTAAGACTAACTTGGTAAGATTGGTGAGCCACAAGAGCCTGTAATGGTTCTTGTCCATTTTTTCTTGTGACCAAGACTGGCAAGCAGGGACACTTACCCAGTATGACTGAATGAAGGGGATTGTGGTTCTGTGGTAAGAGAAGAATCCAGATGCTTCTCTGAACTTGCCGATAGTTATAAGTGGGCTACTTTCCAGACAGAAAAAGGATATTAAATGGTCAGTGGAGAAGAAAAAAATGAACTGAATCAATCTCTGACATCATAGCAAAATTTACTGATAATTTTTCAGGGATACTGAGCTATGGTCTAGGGAAAATAGACGTGGGCAAGGCATTAGAAGTGATCTAAAGCAAAACCGAAAAAAGAAGCCAGTTTGCATTTTGTTGTTTAAATGCTCTGTAGGATGTCAGAGTGTTCACAACCCATGGGAAGAAGCTCTTTTTCCTGGGTGAATGGTGGACTCAGCAGTGAGCACTGGCTGTCTGCTGTGTTGGGTCAGATGCAAATTGTCAAGACACTTTCTGGTCTCTTGTAATTTTTATTGGGCTGCTTTGGTAGGACTTGCTGTAGATGGTACAGCAAGGTTTCAGATTGCAGTTCACACAGATCTCTTGTAAAAGATTTGTTGTTTTAAGCAGAAATGTGTATTACAGAAAGAGGCCATTGATCATGTAGATGGGATAGAAATTCCAATACGCATTTATTTTCTGTGCTCATTTGTCATTTAAAGAAACAGAATAGCAAATGACTGTATTATGAAAGAAACCTGGCAGTGTAGAAGTTATGATAAATGGTGGATAAAACTCTTCTTATTCATGCCTGGAAAAATAATGTTTTCTTGGTTTGAAGCTTAGATTTCACTAGTCCTCATTATGTCACAAGACACAGAGGGTAGTAAGATTGGAAATAAAGTTTTGCCTGGATTGAGCCTGATATTGGAGACCTAAAACTGATGCTTTGTTTAGGAAATACGTTTAGAAATAGTAGCTTATATAGTCAAATTTAATGGTTGAATTTTAAAAGAAAATATGAATTATTGTACTTCTGTGGAAGCCCTTAGGGGAAGATATGGATATTAGTTTCTCTTTGTTAAAAGATAGTTTGTGGGTGAACAGGTTTATTTTTTATGTGTATCAGATTGAAACATATCTGCTCAGAATAAAACCATCCATTCTGATATGTTTTGGATATATTTTTGGAGATCTATTGTTCCATTACACAAAAAAAGTGCAACATAGACAAATGCCTGCATCAATTGAGTGTTTTTTCCTTCACTACTGTAGTTGTTTTATCAAAAATTTGAAAACAGTTTAAAATTAAATCTAAATTACATGCTAGAAATAGTGGAACTTGACTCACTCTAACCTTTTTCCTAATCCATTTTATATTAAACATGATTGTTAGGTTATTAGCTAATAATTCACTGTAATTTCTTTCAGTCTTTGCAGGGGGACATCTTTGCTCTAGAAACAGGAGTTTCTGTTGCTTTTAGTATTTTGCTCACCAGTTTTTCCATGTGATGAAATTTTCTTGTTCTTGATTCTTTATGGAAACTGAAATAATGTGCAAAGATTTAAGAAACATTATTTTTTCAAAATCAAGTGGTGCAGATTTTCTTTTCTGTGAAGGGTGTGAATGGTGTGTAGTGAATAAATGATTGCCTTACATAGTAAATAACTTGGCTTCACAGTGGAAGTAATGATTCAATATTTTTGTATTTATAGTTTTGCAAGCATGTATGATAAACAAAGGGTCCATTAGAAGAAGAGTGAAAATACATAACTAGAGTATCATCATGCACATGCAAAATCAGTCACATTTATTGGGACTGGTTTTAATGCTATTCCAAATGCATGACTTACTGACCTTAATGTCTTGAGGAGAGCAGTCTCTTGCTTGCTTCTGGTAGATCTCTAGCAGATTTGATCTGGGTGAAAAAGAGGCAGTTGAGCAGTTGATCTGGCTTTGTCTGGAAGGATTTGGAGTTTCTGAAACACTGAAGTATCTGAAGGTGGCTTGTTGTCTTGGAATACTTTTGGGAATGGCTTTGATTTAAGCTCACAGGTTTTGCAGTGATACCTTACTTCCTTCTATGTCTTTTGAAAGATGAGATGACAGCATATGTTGATGCTCTCCACGCTGGCCCAGTTAGGCTAAAATGAGATCCTTAATCAAGTCAACCCTGTAAAGTCCCATTCAAGTTACAGATTAAAAAAGCCTCACAAAATATTTTTTTTTTTGAGTATGGTGATAAATGTGTGACATCTGAAGTATAAAAAAATAATACTTACGGTTCTTGCATGTTCATGTGTGGTAAATACCTTAAAAAATATTGTCACTTCCTGTGTATTGCATTTTCTGTAATGGGAAATATTCCAGTTCAGGAAATTGTTATGCAAGTGTCTTTATATCTGCAACCCTTCTCCCCCAAATTTTATGATTATCTCATCATCTCAGTTTTCTTCTTTGCCACGTTTTAAAATAGATTATTTTTCCTTGCCAAACAAAGTAGAAATACTGCCTTCAACTCTGGAAATTTGGCATCAACTTAAGTCTTCTGAAATACAAACGTTAGGGAAACATGTTGTAATACATCTGTTTGAGACAACCTGTATAACATTTCCTGTAAGGTCTGTGTATCCATGCACCTTATCCTTACAGTTCCCTTTCCATAACTTTTTTCCTACTGGATATTTGCTTTTACAGCAGAACACTGGTGCCTGATGACCATCATGAGATGGTTCCCATTCCTGTTTTTTTCTGTTATGACAACAGTTCATATGTCACTGACAACTAAAATGTGGTCCATTTGCCTGAGCAGTGTGTTGCAATGGTCATGGCAGGGATGTAGAAGTGTAGTTAGAACAAGCTCAACTCTAGCTTCGTGGCCAGGAGGAATTGATTAACAACCACAGTATGCCTCCATTTATTGCCTTTGTGATAATGGTAATGTTGTTTGCTTTAACAGTATTGCCTATGGGTATATGCAGCCATTGACTGCATCTGATCAAGGATGGGTTAAGATAGGTTAAAATTAGGCAACAATTGAGTGCCTATTTGGTCTGCATGAAAACCTTTTTTTCCTCATCCTGTCTTCACTGGACTATTGCCATTCTATTTCTTAGTGTTTTTTTACTAGCTCTTGGCTCAGAGTGATTTTTAGCTGAAGTTTAAGAGAGATTCTGTCATGATGCATAAACTATCCTCTTAATTTTAGTGTGGTTTTTTTTTTTCTTTTTTTAATCAAGTGAAGCTATTTGGCAACACTGTGTTTCTTTGCTAAGGAAATGGTGTTCTGAACATTTCAAAACCATTTTTCTCTCCTTGTAATTAGCCACTACCACATTGTCCTAAGTAATTTATCCCACTTCCTTTTTGTCTGCCTTTGGCACTTGCTCTTGATTGTAGGTGTCTTTCTCATCTGCAGTCACTGTAAATATAACCTTTGCTTTATAGTACTAATGATGATTTTCACAGCTTCCTGCTTGTAAGTTGTGATTGAGTTGCAGAGCAGTTGTTTGCCTTTTTCAGAAGTACTGAAGTCAGTAGACTCTAGAAAATAAGGCAGATATGAACTAGAAGTGTTGTTTTTTTTTTTTTCCCCTAAAGACTTTCTGCAAGTAAGATGCAATTTTTCCATGGTCTTGGAATAAATCATATACCCTTAGAGACTGTTAAGATCACAGTGCAAAGATGAGTCCCTTCTCTGGTTTCTTGATCACCTTGAAGAGTTGACAGGATATCATCAGTTACTACACAGTCCAAGAAAGTTTGATTACTTTCAGGTTTTTTATTTACTTTTCTTCAGCCCACTCAAAGTCATACTTATTGATTAATAAATCACCAGAGGAAATTAGCATTTTAGGACGGATGTGTGGTTTTGGTAACGATGGACAACATGAAAGATGCAGTCAGCAAGAATAGGGAGAACTTCTAATACTGTTTCATTTTCAGAAGTAGTTCTTCTGCTGAAGAATTACAATAACCGAGGTTGTTTCTTCTCTGCTTTACAATCTGTAAAGGTTTAAAGGTTTTATTTGCGTGCTGAAAATAATTACAGTGATGTTCCTTTGCTTTAGTGGAGAACTTTATTCTTGTAAAATAAGGGATATTCTTTTCTTCTATGTTTTAGGTATTGTAATGGAAACAAATTTTGAGCAGATCTAACTGGTCTTATTACTGTTTATGCCAGGTTTTAGTAGCTTGTCCTTTCCTAAGTTTGCCAGTATGGAAGCCAATTTTAGTGTGAAATATGCAGAGGGAACACTTTGGAAAACTTGGATTTTCCACTGCAGCCTCTCTTCTTGAGATTATCTTTAACACCATATTTTTCTCATTAACACATTATGAGGTTGGGTTGGTGGTTTATTTTTTTTGAGAAATAAGAAAATACTCTGCCCAACTAAACCACCTTTTTTATAGGCTGTGTTTTGCTTTCTTTAACTAAATGTCCATTAAACAGATACAAACCTTTCCAGATGGTCTTTAAACGATGGTCTGGTTTTCAGCTTTATCAATTCTGTGATGTTTTTATTTTTGTGTTAAGCTCTGAGGAACGGTCTTGCTATTGAACTGTTTGTTTTAATTAAGTCACTATTATGGTATAAAATGGGCAAAGTTCCTCCTTAACTTAAAATATTTTTAAACTTTTGGCATTTAATAGAGAATGTTTCCAAAACATGTATGGAAAGGGATTGCACTACATCAGTAGTTACAACGTCTTTCAGTCCTTTAGAATTTCTGAAGGCAAAGCTCTGAGAAATATTTCAATGTTGCTTTTATTTTATTCTTAATAGGTGGCAAAAGATGAGACAGTAAAGGTGCTTTAAAACCTCTCTTTATCTATATTTTCATGTGATTGTTTCTTTAATTAGCTGTAGTACTACTTTGTCTACATAAAGGCTTTGCAAGACTTAATGTAAACATTGAAATAGTTGTTGTCCATAGATACAAGATATCATACTTGACTTTTTTTGGTGAATTACCTATGGGATGTGGCTTTAGGATTTGTGCTTTCTGAAGCAATTACTGACTTGGCATACAATGAGTTTAGCACTAATAACACAAAATCAACTTTTAAAGAGTGAAGCTTTATCTGATCCTGCATTCTGTTTCAGAGTGACCTTGTGGATACCGCTGGAAAGCTATAAAAACAAAACATGCATAGAACGATTTTTCCTGTATTGTATCATTGCAGATTTTGGTTTTGTGCTTTATATAGAGGATATCTGTACTCTCTGGCCTTTGATGAGTATTTCTTCTGTGATTTCTATCACACTGGCCTTTCACAGTGTTTCTCACACTGAATCAAAGAGATATGATAAAGAAACAGTTTAATTTCAAGTCAGGCACTCTGGGATAAGAAATACCACAAGCAACAAAACTAAACAAATCCATGCCTTTGGCTAACTTAAAGGAATCTGAAAATGTCATTTGTATGGGTTTATATAGTTACAATCAAGACTTGATAAATGACAAAGATTGTTAAGAAATTTAACAGACATTTTTTTGCAGATACCAGATCATTCACATAGCTCTTGTTGGACTCCTTTCCTTTCATATCATCTGCTTTGGAGAGAAAAGCAGAACTTTGTTTTTCTGTAATTGGTGAGACTGGTATTGGCAGCAGTGTTATCTCTGTCTTCCTGTCTTGGAGATAAAAGAGAATGCTTTCATCCTTCTTTGCAACAGTGCTCTGAAAGCTCAGGTTCTTTTGATGAATAATTGGCTGTTTTGGGAGTATGATAATCAATTTTTACAATGAAATGCAAAGTCATCTAAGGTCCAATGGCTTTCCAGGATTCCATTGCTTGTTCAGGTAGTGGCAGGGTCTGACAGGCACTCACCTTGTGGATATATCATTTGTAATTTGGTTGGGTTGAAATATCTAGAACTTTTATAAAAGGTGCACTTGGTCTATATAAGCAAGTTATTCCCAACATTAGTTATTGTATAAAGGGTGCAAACATTCATGGGATGCTTGGTCAGCAGCGACAACATGCTTGATAAAAATATTAAATTGCCTTAAGCCAAACATATGTATTGCTTTAGAACTCCTTTTTAGAAAGATTATACAAGCTGATATTTTTGTATTAAGAACATTTTAGGTCTACTAATTAAATACATTCAAATCTGTATAGTGTTTTGCACTGTAGCAAAGTACTCTTGTTAATGCATATCAGTAAATTTACAAGATGTTGCCAGATGTAACAGAGATCCTTCTCTTGTATCAGTTTCATTTCCATGTAAATTTCAAAATCTAGAATGTAAAGCTTAAAATTTCTGTAGTGAAAACATTCACTAGACATTTGTAGATTATCTTTAGATAAAAAATCCCAGGCATCCAAGAGCATTTTGTTGTGATTTTTCAAATTCATCAAATGAAAGCAGAAAGCTGTAATAAAAGCTGTCAGACTTTAACTGCAGATTTTGTTGCTACTTGCATTGCTTACTGTGCTGTGACAGATAGTGTTTATAGTTTTCAAACAATTCTGCAGTACTGTTTTTGCCAAATGATAACTGTTTATCCTTGGAGAAATGTGGGCTCCCTGTATTCCACTAGAACTTGTTTTTATCAGTTAATGGTATGATTTTTGTTTGGTGTGCCTGAGATCATCCTTCTATGTTCCTTTCTTCCCTAAAGATGGGAGTTCAAAGCTGCTCTACAGAGCAACTTAGCAGTCTTGTTTTGCTTTGTCCTACACATTGCTCTCATCAGTTGGTTATGAGTTGAATTCTGTCCAATTCTGGCATATTTCTAAAACTCAGTTGAATTTTTTTTCTTTGTAATGAAGGACTGTGCAGTATTTTCCCATTGATCTGTGCTCTTAAGAACTGTTTGTAAATATAAACAAGGAAACAGTGTATGTGTTACAGTGGATACAGACTCAGTGCATGCAAGCTCATCATCACCCACTTCTTCAGCAGAACATGAACCCATTGTGTTGTTTTGTTTACTAATGCTATTGGCCCTTTTTTCTACGTGAACGTCCTGAAGTCAGTAAATGTGCCAAAAGCCGAAACTGGTATTTTCTTGCACAAAGAAAATTATCAAGAAGAAGTTTTAAGCATAAATTAGCTGATTTTATAATGTATTTGCTAACAGTGTATCCTGAGTAATTACCAGCTGATCTACATTTGATACAGCTGTTAAGTGCNGAGTAAATGCTAGATACGTTCTTATGGGATCAGTCTGATTGTATCTTTTCTTTTGCACCTGGAAACTGCTTCTGTAAATGAAAAAGCTCCTGTTTTTATGCTTTTCTTTCGGTGTTGTCACCATGACCTCTTAGCCTT
>VXBU01003627.1:0-51846 GCA_013400315.1 Bombycilla garrulus
CATCAATCTGCCCTTCTTTGTGGGCTGCATGATGCCCAAAAAAGCCCCAGTTCCTGCAGACAGTTATGCACCTCCCATGTTTCATACATGTCCCTAAAGCACAACCAGCTTGTTTCTTGGTGTACAGCCAGGCACTGTGGAGAGCAGTCTCTGCTCCAAAGGGCTTGTAAACAGCAAAAGGAAGTGGAGCAAGTTGCAGAAAACAAGGAAACATTTAGAGTGAGAAACACTTTTGCAGGTCTCAGTGTCATTTTATCATCTACTACCTTATCAGTGTCTTTGTGGGAGCTGACTGCCATTTCTTTCATGTGGGCAGACTGACAGGTCTCTTAATGTTAATAGGGCCTCACATGTGGAAAGAATGCTACTGGTGGAAGCAGAAGCTGGATCACAGCACTGATCTCACCAGTAACCTCTTGTGGGCAGTAAGGTCAGAGGCTGTTTGAAAGTTAAAAGCCAATTACATCAGTAGACTTTCCTGTATTTACTGCTTTGCAAGAGCTCTGTCTTTGTAGAAATGCTGATTTGTCTCCAATTTTTCTTTGTAGTAACTTAAAATTATTTGAAATTTAAAAACACAAGGAGTTTGCTAAACGGAAATAATATTTTTACAAAAAAATGCTCTTCTAAAAAAGCCCCATGATAATAGCCAGTTTTGATAGCTTTCCCATGGCCATTTTAGCAATGTTTTAAATTAAGTATTTGAAATAATTTCTCTTTAGCATTTTGCAATGAAACAATTTGTTTTTGATAATGATCTTAATGTTTAAAATGGATGACAAGCTGTTGAGAATATAGGTCTATTTTGAACCCTTGCTCAGGAATAATTAATAGAACACAAATAAATTTCAAATAAAACCTAATGTTAGATCTGCAAGTCAAAAGCCTTCCTATACAACCTTAGTCCATCTGAGATCAAATTGAAGATCTGACCTAACACCATGTAACACAGAGGTCTAGCTCTTTTATACTGCACTTTTACAGGAAAAAGAAGGGTCCATTCAAGTCCTGTTCCAGAAAGCTAGTGCTTATCTAGAACTTTTCTATCCCTGCAGCTGTTTAACTGGTGTATTTACTCTAAGATTTGCCTTGAAAACAAAAAAATACCAGGATGTTCTTTTATCTGTCTGTCTCCTTTGGAGCACCTGATGTGTAAGAAGGAAAATGCACAGGTGACTGCTCCTCCTCTTCAGTCATGGAGATACCACCAGGACAAAAATGTTTGAAGATGAATCACATTTTCATTTAATAAATTCAAGAAGTTATGCCTCAGATATGTGTCTGCAACTGGATCACCACTGCTAGTAGCATTGCGCACAGTAAAAAGTGTGTTCAGGAATTGCCAATAAAGCCATCTTCACCCCTGTTAAAAAACAGATCTTAGTCTTGTAGGACTTTATTCCAGAAGTCACTGCTGAACATTAGAAGCCCATTTCCATGTTGACAAATGTTTGCCAGCCACCCCTTGAAGACTTGTGTGGCCTTAAATGGTCTGGTCTCATTCTTTACATGATTTGCAAGTGAAAGCAAGTAATTCTGTATTTTCCTCTCAGTCTGCTCCATTTGAATTCACTAGCGGCTAGAAAGGAGAAAGATTATTAGCTTTCTTATTAGTAAATACGTTTGTAAAGTCTCTCTCTTTCTCTCTGTCCCTCAATAGCCCCATAGCTGCTACCCCTTGTGACATTTGATGGAAATTGGCCACTGAGTTGAAAGTTTAGAGGGAGGACCAACTGGTACATATAGAAAACATAAGCATGTAAGTCCTGACCAAAAAAAAAAAAAAAAAAAAAAAAAAAAAAAAAAAAAAAAAAAAAAACAAAAAAACCCCAAAAAAAAAAAAAAAAAAAAAAAACAAACCCAAAAAACCCACAAAAAACCTGAGAAGCCCATTATTATATTTTAAAACATATGCATTTCAGTTTATTTGCTTACAGAAATATCAGAAACATCAGAAACATCCCTGACAAATCACATACTTCTTGTCAGAAGACATGCAGTCAAACCCGTTTGTCAGTGTTAGGCTTACAGAGACATTTTTCCTGACGGAAATTCATTATGGAAATTCCTACAGTACTGTTGGGAATTGCAATATTTCTAGTACTGAGGAGACGATACACACACTTCCAAAGTGAGAAAACCCATGTGAATGTGACCTTTCACTTAGTTTTCTTAAGGAATAAACCACTCTGGCTGCATGTATACAACTGAAGGGAGCACAAACAGCACAAACCCACTCTCTCTTCCCCGTCAGTCAACTTTTCCAAATCATTAACTGAAATGTAAATTCTGTGATTTATAAGAAAAAATCTTGGCAAGGGCTGAAATACTGATTTTCTCATAGTCATTTGTTCTGGAGAAGGAATGCGGGAATCCTTGTGATTGTTTCATGGTAAGGCAGAGTTTTTAAAAAGTCTTGGAGAAAACTGATGTGTGTGAGCATAGAGACTCTCAAGTTCTTTCTGGTTGTCATCCCACATACAGGTCAGACATTTCACATGACCCCCTACTATTAGTATAAATAAGACAAGAGGCTGAATTTGTTCGTTTCAACTCAGCTTATAACTCAGCTTGCAATTGCTGTGATTTTACTTCGTGTTGCAGTGCCTAAGCTATGCCCTGCTGGCTTCTGCAGAGGAATGAAAAAAAGAAATGATCCAAGTTTTTAGACTGTATACTACCTTATCAGGAGATAAATAAATTAATAAAAATAATCAAGAAACAGAGATGGTATTTTACTGCCAATAACTTGAGAATTTGGTCTATTCCAGCATGATAAATGGATATCAGCATGGACTAGAATCACAGAATCTCCTGAGTTGGAAGGGACCACAAAGATCATTGAGTCCAACCCCTGGCCCTGCACAGGACACCCCAAGAGTCACACCATGTGCCCAAGAGCCTGTCCAAACACTTCTTGAACTCTGTCAAGCTTGGTGCTGTGACCACTTTCCTGGGGAGCCTGTTCCAGTGCCCAGCCTAAACCTCCCCTGGCCCAGCTTCATGCTGTTTCTTCAGGCCCTGTTATTGGTCACCACAGGAAGAGCCCAGTGCCTGCCCCTCTGCTTCCCCTTGTGAGGAGGCTGCTGGCTGCCATGAGGGCTCCCCTCAGTTTCCTCCAGGCTGAACAAGCCAAGTGATCTCAGCCACTCTCTCTATGAATTCCCCTTCTAGACCAGTCACCGTCTTCACAGACCCCTTTGGATAATCTCCAATAATTTAATCATACACATATCTTCTGTGCCTTAGTTAAGAGCCTGGAGATGCAGGATCTCATAGACTATGAATATTCCTGTGCATAGGCTAGTGGCTGTATAAGAAGGCCCAACTCTCAAATCAGATACCTGTTTTAGACCTTTCAAGAGTCAGAAAATGATCCATCAGTCTTTTATAATATTTAAATGCATGAATTCCTTTACAAAAAAATGTAAGTTTTGGCATTCTTAAAAATTTGCCACAATTTTTCCTCTGAACTACAGAGATGACACAGACGATACAAATATGCATTACTGTGGATATGTCAAGCCAGACAAGCATTAAAAATAAAGACGTAATTTCTTACATGTTAAAATATCAAACGGACTGTTGGTGGGATATGATACCTCACAATGTATATTCATAAGACATTTATGCCCCCATGGCAGGGGTGTGGAATGATCTTTAAGGTTCCTTCCAACCAAACTCATTCAATAATTCTATGAGTCTGACTTTCTGGAGCATAAATTAATGCTGAACCATTTTTACAAGGTGTTAAGTTTTAGTCCTAAAATGAGATAGTTGCAAGTGTCATGCTGCCCCGAGGGCCTGTGCACAGAGCAGGGATCTGCCCACAGAGCTGGCACACCATGCAGCTTCTAAAATGCCATCACAGAAGACATCTTACTGTTCTCAGGTTCTAACTCAGGAGATTTCTCAGTCATCCCAAGTCTGAAATTTTGCATAGCAGCTAAAATGTGCACTGTAGAAATACTGTGTGTATTTATAGATCACTAAATTGTCAAGCAATAAAATTGCAACCACCCTGAATGAAAAATTCTATGGACCATTTGCCTTGATTTTTGCAAGTTAATCCTTTCAAGTGCTCATGATCAGCTAGCTGATCCATTCTGGTGCATTGCTTTATGTACAAATATTTGCCAAGTCCTTGGAATTTCTAGTTTATTCTTAGAAATTCCCAGGAATTCCAAGTAACCTGCTCTGGTAGTGACAGCATGTTCAGAATTTCAAGAGCAAACAATTGTTCTTATATAAGAAGGGAGGGAACTGGGAGGCTGGTATGAGCATGTCAAGTGTTGTAGCTGAAGGTGCTGTCAAGTACCAGCTGTCCACATTTACAATTTGATAAATCATCTCAAAGACACAGGTGCTGTAGGAACACACCTGAGGTCTCATGCTCCATCTCAAACAAGAGATTTGCAAAGGTGGTGGTTGTAGAGAAGGGTAATTAAAAGTCAATAAACATAAAATTAAGGACTGTTTCCTCTGTTTTTGCAAATTCTACCATTAGTTGTCTGCATCCATGTTTTATTTAAACAAAATTAGGTCCTGGGGGCTAATGATATTCCTTCAGGCTTTTCTTTTTATCTTTCCCTTCAGAAGCTGGAGTTCCTTATGGTCCTCTCTTCATTAGCAAACTTTTTATGCCTCACTCCAGCTTAATGAAAGGTCTGATTCTTTGGCATTAAAGAGACACTATCTTCTGAAAAAAATCAAACCTGACTGGAATTCTTGAGCCTTCTCTAGCTACATACAGTACTTGATGATAGAAGGGAATAGAAGGAAGCATTGTTTGTTTGTCCAAGAGACAATTCAGGTTTTTATAAATTCAGGTTTTTAAATTTTTGTCAAATTAATGATGCCAACTTTTATTTTAGAGATTTAGTAGAAGTATCATGAACTGGACTTCTCTCTTATTCATTGTCATTTCATCCATCCACCTTGATGATTATCCCTTAAAGTATTTTCTTCCCAGCAACTGAAAAACCATGTTGATGATTAAAAGTTTGCAGTGCTAATCTGGAAATTCAGAAACTTATTTTATGGTTTTGGTCAGAATTCTTGAGCAACACAAGGGGTCCATATTGAGACAAGTGTTATTTAATATCTCCATTAATGATATAAACAAAGGGTCTGAGTGCACTTTCAGCAAATGTGCAGATGACACCAAGCTGAGTGATGCCAGGATGCCATCCAGAGGGACCTAGAAAAGTGGGCCCGTGGGAATCTAGTGAGATTTAATAAAATCAATGGTAAGGTGTTATCAACACAGGCCAAGGAATGAACAGATCAAGAACAGCCCTGGGGAAAAGGACTCGGGGGTGCTGGTGGAGGAGAGGCTGGACATGACCCAGCCATGCGCATTTGCAGCCCAGAAAGCCAAATGTGTCCAAAGCAGTATGGGCAGCAAGGGGGAAGGGATTCTGCCCCTCTGCTCTGCTCTGGTGAGACCTCACCTGCAGTGCTGTGTCCAGCTCTGGGGTCTCAGCACAGGAAGGACACGGAACTGTTGGAATGTGTCCNGAGATTTAATAAAATCAATGGTAAGGTGTTATCAACACAGGCCAAGGAATGAACAGATCAAGAACAGCCCTGGGGAAAAGGACTCGGGGGTGCTGGTGGAGGAGAGGCTGGACATGACCCAGCCATGCGCATTTGCAGCCCAGAAAGCCAAATGTGTCCAAAGCAGTATGGGCAGCAAGGGGGAAGGGATTCTGCCCCTCTGCTCTGCTCTGGTGAGACCTCACCTGCAGTGCTGTGTCCAGCTCTGGGGTCTCAGCACAGGAAGGACACGGAACTGTTGGAATGTGTCCAGAGGAAGCCACCAAGACAATTAGAGGGATGGAGCAGCTCTCCTAGAAAAAAGATTATGGTGGGATTTGTTCAGCGTGGAGAAGGCTCTAGGGTCACCTAATGGCAGCCTTCCAGTGCTGGAAGGGAACCTACAAGAAAGATGGAGAAGGACCATTTACAAGGGCTTGTAGTGACAGGACAAGGGGGAATAGATTCAAACTAAAAGAGAGTAGGTTTAGATTAAATACATGAGGAAGAAAATGTTTACTGTGCAGGTGGTGAGGCACCGGCACAGGCTGCCCAGGAAAGCTGTGGATGCCACATCATGGGTACTGCTCAAGGCCAGGCTGGATGGGGCTCTGAGCAACCTGGTCCTGCTGCAGGACGTCCCTGCCCTTGGCAAGGGGGCTGGAACCAAATGATCTTTAATATCCGTTCCAACCCAAACTATGCTGTGATTCTGTGATTCTTTGTGTTTCAGTGGCCCCCAATCTGGTTATAAAATAGCATTTCCTGACCTCACAAGGATATTTGGGATAACTACACTGTGGCACTCCCACGCAACGGTGACGGAGGCAAGACACACAAGCAGCAAAGCTTTAATTCCCATGCTGAGGAGGAGCACTTAAGCTTTTCAGTCGTTGAGACCGTGTTGCGAATGAGCACAGCGACACGAGCAGCCGGCGAACAGCCACCCCACGTACCGCGGCCGCCGCCCAGGGCCACACCCGCGGCGCCACAGCCCGGCCCGGCCCAGCCNAGGTTTTGCCGCGGGTGGAGGGGTTTGGCCCGGTGGCCGTGTTCCGGGTGCCGCGTGGTTCCTTCTGCCTTGGGCGTGGGGGATGAGGGTGTGATCCCCGTGGCTGCGGTTCCTGGAGCGCCGGCATGGGGATGGGCTCCTCCAGCTACCCCAGCTCCCCCGGGAAGTTCGCTCCCGGCCGCTGAAGCCGCCCGGAGACCGCTGAAAGGTTCGAGTGGCGTCGTGTCCCCCGGGAGGAGGAGAGCGGGGCAAGGCCGCTCGCCCCGCTGGCACCATGGAGCAGAGCGTGGTGGAGCACCCGGTGACCCTCATCATCAAAGCCCCCAACCAGAAATACAGCGACCAGACCATCAGCTGTTTTCTGGAGTGGACTGTGGGCAAGCTGAAGTGCCACCTCTCCAAGGTGTACCCCAGTAAGCCGGTGAGTTGTTAGTCATCCCTTTTCCCTCGCCTTGTCGGTAAGGCTGGGCACTGCGGCGACTTGGGGACAGGCGGTCAAGACTTCTCTTGTTAAATAAACAAACAAGAGCCCTGCTGCCGAAGTGACCTGTGTGAAGGCGATGGCCGTCTCTCTGCCTTCAGGGAAGTTGCCAGTGTAACAACTACAGAGCTGCTGTTTAACATCGTGTGAGAAGATCGCAGTGTAGCACCCCGAAAGGCCGTCTCGCTAAAGATGCTTAGTAATGCTTCACTTACCTTTTCTTTTTTTTTGGGAGTTGAGATTTGGGTATCTCAGTTAACTGAATTTGAGACTAATTTTTGTAAATCTAAGAGCACTGGCCAAGAGTTCTTTCTGTTCTAAAGTATGAGCGATATACTTAAGGTTAACGCGATCTAGGGAATTCACTGAGGTGTGGAGCATGTAGATGTTTATTCATAACATTATTTGAAACGATGTAGTTGAACAACTTCCAAAATTATTTCCTCTTTGAAAAGCCATTCTTCTTGAGACTGTGTTGAAAATTCTGCTGTCAGGTGTTACACAAACTTGTATGACAGCTGTGACTGTATTTTGAAACTTAATACCTACAGCTTTTTTTGTTTCTGAAATACGGTCTATTTCTGAATTCCTCTTAAGTTCTAAATGTGGCAATTAAAAGGGGCTATGCCAAAAGCATAGGCAATAGGTGATAATACTGTATATGTGTAGAGTGGCAGTCATGCAGAACGGTATACTTAAAAATTTGTTCTAGAGAGCTGCAGCAGCTTGTGGGGCCTACAGCCAGGTTTTAGAAAACATCAGAAGACAATGGCATTTATATTTTAAGTTATTTTTTTATCTAGTTCAATAGAAGAATTACTGTTGTGGTCGATTTTTTGACAGAGGAAAGTAAAATAGTAGCTGTGTCTTGAAAAGGGTTTCTGCCTTCTGGAGTAGAAGAAAAGCAGACCACAACTTGGGCTGTGGTATATTGACATCTGTTAAACAGTTGTGAGAGTTTGTGAATCTAGTTACTGCTGTGAGTAATTCTCTCCTGAAAGAGCCTATCTGCTGTGAAAAACAAAAATACCACTCCAGCTGATTGCTGCTTTGCCCTCCTCACTAGAACTTCCTCCAGTGACGTGTTTGTGTTTAAACGCTAGTTTTCTTACTCATCCTATGAATGATCCTGCTAAATTGAGTCCTGAGAAGAAAAAACACTAATGAACAAGAGGTTTTCATGTTGCACTGTATGCTTTAAACAGTAGTAGAGTGTTAAATTTCAGTCTCCTGGAACATTTTTCTTCTGTTGAAAATAGATTCCTCAACATGGCTCTCAGTATTCAATGACTGGTTCAGCATACCAAAATTTCTTCTGCAATAAAGAATGAGGAATTTCTTTAATGAGAATTATCTCAGTAATTCTAGTCTAATTTGGTTTTACTGCACTTGCAGTTAAGCTATTAGCTGAACACAGTATTTTTATTTCATAGGCCCTTTCAAATTAAAGTAATAACATGGGAGAGGATAAAGGTGTTTTATGGGATGGCTCCAGCATACAATAAAATCAAAAAGTGTATTTCTGGCTTGATATATTTTTGATGTTGAGTGCTACTTTTTTTTTTTTCAAATGTGTGTAAGTCTGTTTTGCTTTTAGGAGCTCCGTCCCCCTCCTTTTTTTTTTTTTTCCCTCCTCCCTTCCCTTCCCCTTTTAAACCAGATCAGTATTAAAAGCTTGATTTCTCTGTTCCCTCAATATGGTAGGCTCTGGAAATAATTTCTATTGGAATGGTATTTTAGGGTGATAGGCGTACACTGCTGTGCATAGCATTTCAAGTTTTCTGTGTGATTGAGCTTCATTCTTGTATGTGCATCTGTAAATTAGTTGGTAAACTGATAACTGTAGGTGTCCGAATTAAATTTGCAGTTTATTAAGAGTATGTTTTCAGGAAGTGGGGTGGTTAGAATAGGCAGATGTGAAGTTAGGTCTTGAGGCAGCGTTGTTTGGGATTTTTCTAGATAAATTTGTAAATTACTTGCCTAAATACATACAAAGTTGAAGTACAGGCAGATTTAGATTGGTTAGTCATTATTAAAATTGATATACTTTGCAAGGTAAGTGCTGGAATAAGGTAAACAAGTTCAGAAGGGTGTTAAACTAGTTTGTGAGTCTTCACTAAGATTCACTTTTGCTCCTTGACTGGACCAGTTTTCACAGATAGAGTACTGTAGTTACAAAATCCCTAAATGAAACACTTCTGTAGAATAGCAGAAGGCTGTTGTAAAATCAGCCCCTGTGTCTTGGTCTGGCTGATCCTATCTTCAGTGCATTAGCTGCTGCATTGATTACCCCCCCCTAAACAATAATTTAAAACTTATTTCTCATTTCCTCCAGTACCTGTCATCTAGCATTTGCCTACAGTTCTAACTAGATGTTGTTGTCTGGATCTTTATTTCCTGTAGAAGAATAGGAGAGAGATGTAGTGAGCTAAAATAATAATGTCTGGTAGCTGCAGCTGTATAGCTCAGAGATTGACTGTGTTCCTGCAGGACATTGCTACACTGTCTTAGGTTTGGTGTTTGGTAATATGCTGGGCATAGCTAGTTTGGAATCAGCATTGCAAAAGAAGTCATGCATGAAAAATGGAGGAAAAAAATCCAGACCAGAAGCTCTGGTGTTCTTAGTTTTGAATATATACTTGTTGGATTTTGAGCAGCAAACTGTCTCCCATCTCAGTCTAGGTTCTAGAATAACTTTTTCTAATGCCATGTGCTTTCTTTTGAAAATGGGGCTACTCTGATTATGTGGTTTGGGGTGTTTTTCCATCACAGCTCAGTGTTTCAGCTAACAGTGAGCATGGTGTTCTTTGAAGTGGGAGGTGTGGTAGTGAAATTTCCTCTGGCAGAGAATGAGTTGAATGCCGTTTCTATTTACTTTGGCATACATGTGAACGGCGTTTCCACATTTGTTACCTCTTCCATCTGCATTAAAAAAAAGGCAATTTCAGAACTTCAGGCTTTCAACCTGAGAATTACAAGTGATAATGCTGTAGTTATCTGGTAGATGTTTAATTTATGAAGGGGGGAGTATGGGGTTTAAGGCCTCATCTTCCCCATTTATAAAAATATTTAAAAGTTACTTGTGTCTTGTTTGAAAAGATACTTTAATTACTGGGGGTGGAAGAGGGTCTGGTTGAGGAGGTACTGAAGAGAGCAATTGAAAGTGACCATGTAGAAAGCTCCATTATGAGTGAGACAGGCAAAGCAATGCTTTAGTGTTATGCTGGATGATGATTTAAAGATTTGGAGTTTGAGGGGTTTTTGCTGTTAGGCTTTCTTTAAGTGCTTATTTGTTCTTATTAATCTCCAGATAATCTGTCTCAAGACCCAGAAACAAGGATTCTTAAGATTTTTCTTCTGACTGCTCTGGTCAATCTAAAGCAGCAAGTTTCCAATTTACAGGAAATTAAAGTTTTCTTTAATCTTGATGCTTAAGTTCTGATTTTCCTGGCCTTTCCCAAATATAAAATGCAAGCTTGCATTTTGCTGGCAGCCTGTTCCTGTTTGAAGGGAGCAACAAAATGGTGTAGTTGTTTTGAATGTAAATAGAAGTAGTACAATGTTGCTGTTGAATGTAGTACGGTATTTTATCAATTTGAGCCGCAAATAACTAGTTCCCTGTGTTGTGAGACATAAAAATACTGTCTAATGCCACTAGCTAAAAATATAAAAAAGTGCAGAAGAAGAGAGAAAATTATTCTTAAATAGAAGAGGTAAATAGTTCTGCGCAGTATGTGGCAGGTCATTTTTTTCTAAAACGTGTATTTAATTATGAGTGGCTTTGGGAAAAAAGGTTAAAGCTTCAAATTTACTGAGTACTTATTGGCATTATTTGCTTTGAGTATCTCTGTTTTGTTCTAATGATATGGCCATTTTTTCCAGGTAAAAAAAGGCCTCAATCTGTTTTGTAGCATTTCTATATTCTGCTAACTTATTTGGAATCTGTAGAAGGCTATTGCAAGGAAAAAAAAGTCTAAATGTCTGTGAAAGCTTTTCCTAATCAAAGCAGTTTGGGGCTCAGTTATTTATTCTAGTATTAGCGTGAACAAGACTATAGAGTGGGCAGCAGAAGGCTGGGATAGGAAGAGGAGAGGTGTAAGACTTGGTGTTGGCATGATGGGGAAATTCTTCAAATAGTTCATGCTGATAATGCATGTATGTTCCACTGATGTTAGGCTAGATTTCTTCATTTAGCATTTGTTTGTTTTTCTTTCTTCTGTGTGACCCAGTGAGCTCATTGTTTCAGCATACTAGACATCTTACTGTAGATAGGTACCTCAAATAGTTTCCTTAAAAATAATGCTGTTATTTCTGTTGTGTGGAATCATCCAAGTTGCTGTCATGTGAACAGTATATAATTAGTTAATAAAATAAATAAAATATTTGTTTACAATGCTAGATTATTTTAAACTGTGAAACTGTAAGAATAGGAAAAAAGCCTACCTAGGTTGGAAGGCTACCTTAAACAAAAATGCTTTTGCTGCTTCTTGCTTTTTGATGTTTTCCTTTCTTTTTCTAACAATGTTTGTTTTGGTTTTGTGGGTTTTATTTATATGTTTTGTTTATTTTTCAGCAGGGGGTTTGAGGGTGGGGGCAAGGACAAATGACAGAAGGTTCTTGTTGAAGAAGACTGAAATTTGTGCTCGTCTGTGTATTTTAATTGGTGTTCCATTGTTCTGCTAACTTTATTTGCCCTGGCCACTTCTCCATCTATATTTTCAGAAGGTGCCTGGGACCAGGAGCAGGTTAAAGAACAAATCACTAAAAGACAGGAACTTTTGAATGTACTTGAAAGTTTCCTTGACAAGCATTTAGCCTTAAATGTTACGGCACTTTTGCTGAGTGCTTAATAGCATGATTCTTTTTCAGAAGTAATTTGTAAGTTGGACTTGTGAAGCCTCTGGAATGTCTTTAAGTCTGTTGGTGATTGGACTTTAACACTTGCAGATGAGAACTCCTTTTGTCTCCAGTGATATACCTGTACAGCAGGAAAAAAGCTAAATTCCTTTCTTTGTCCCCCATCTCCTAGTCTACAAAGGATCAGAGACTGGTGTATTCTGGCAGACTGCTTCCTGATCATCTGCAGCTGAAAGATGTTCTCAGAAAAGTAAGCTTTATATCAACACAATACAATATTTGATCAAAGCCCGTTTTTGGGAAATAGGAATTTAGATTTGTTCTGTTTAACTTCAAATTTTCATTGTTGTACTGAGAGATGTAACCATGTAATGTTGATAGGTTCTAGAAAATGTATTTTGAAGTATGCCTTGTGGGTAGGATTATGATACTTGTGGATTGAGGCATATTTCCAGTTGGTGGGAGAGCAAGTAGGTTATGCTAAGTCCCAAGCAAGTGATAGGTTTTGCGTCACAGAATCACGGAATGATTTGTGTTGGGAGGGATCTTAAAGTTTCTCTAGTTACAGGCCCCTGCTTTGGGCAGGGCATCTTCCACTAGACGAGGTTGCTTAGAGCTCCTTGACTTCTTTGGACAGTAACCACTGTCACACAAATGGAGTAATACAACATATATTTGTGTTGATTTGGGACATCATTTAAATTCTCGTGGAGGTTTAAATGCAGAACTTATGTCAAAAATGGTGCTTGTGTAAGCAGATAAAAAGTAATATATTAATTGTGCAGAACCAGGAGTTTCAATTCCTGAATAATTTCCTGGAAAGGCTGTTTGTTGTCTTGGTTTTGATTTGTCAGCTGTTAACCATTCCTGATGATTTTTGAAACTTTGTTGGTGCTTGTGCTTTTCATTTCATACTTTTAAAAAATTCTGTTGGTTCCCGTTGGAACAAATCTATTAGTCTAATTTTGGATTCTTCAGTGAACATTTAGATCTCAGTTCTGAATGTGTGACATCTCATGCAGGAAGTCTTGGAATACTTGCACTTTGTTTTCAGACTGGCTCAAATAGCTTGGATTGATGATACCAAGTAATAAGGACTTGATTAAGTTAGGAGAGTTCTTAAAAATGTGTAGAACGAGATATGTAGGCTAGATTATAAAGAACTTTTGTTTCAGTTTTGATGGTGACAGGAAACATGATGCATTATGTTGAGTTGTCTAAATTCTTTGTAAACGGCTCAGGATGAATCAATAGCTTTTATTGGGGAAATACCATAGGTCCTTGCACAGTTTTTCATCCTATGAAATAGATGAACTCTATAATACAGTACCTGGCTGTTGGTAAGGATACTTTTTTGTAGTGTATTGGGGTAAAAATGAATCTACAGGCTGCAGGAGTGGGTAGGTCACATTTTAAAACTTCCAGCATCCAAATGTGGATGGTGCTTTAGTGAAAGTGGGCAGCTGAACTTCAGTATTCAGATGGAGAAGCAGATGCAGAGGAGTCTTGAGTATTGCTTCAGCCGATTAACACTGCTGTTCCTTTATGATCTTTATTCTGAAATAGACTTTATTGAAAGGGATTAAACTTCTTACCAAGGAATATGTTTGCAATTTACTGTGTATAGGTTTACTAGAAAACTGAAGCTGCACTATTGCGAGCCACTGTATGCCCTGTACCACTTAAATGTTCAAGGAAATGCTTAGAGAACTTACCTCAAAGCTTAGTTTTGCTTGCTAAAGACAAAATGAAATCTGAATTCCTTAAACTCACTTTTTCTACTTGCATCACACTGTTTTTAGAAAACAAGATTTCAAGCTTTGTTTATGTGCTAGAGGAGAAACTTTGTAGCTAATATCTTCTGTCACCCTAGGGGGGCTGTGTTTGTCCTTAAAGCATTGGCATAATGCTTTAATGTCATAATGGCAGTTAAAGCCCTTGGGTGTAGTTAAAGAAATTTGGTAAATTTGAAAACATACCAGTCTTAAGCACAAAGTTAGAAACTTGTGTTGGAAGAAGAGGGGTTTTTTGTGCTAGAGCTGTTGAGAGCTTTTGGAAAAAAGTATGATTAGACTTAGATTCAGTCTCATTCTCTGCCAAAATCCTCCTATCTATAAATTCCTAATGTTATCTGAGGACTTACTAAATTGCTTAGTCTAGCTTTGTGATACGTGCTCCTTGGTACTGACCAGTATCATTTCACGGATACAGAGTGCCTGGAGGCTGGAAGTTGTGGCACTCTTCTAGCACAGTGGTGTCCAACACATTACTTATGAATAGAAGTATGTTACAATAAACTGTCATGTTTGGTAAAGCTGTGTGCTGTAGGCTTACCAGTGGTATGTCTAGCTTCTCCTGCCTGTCCCAGGGGCATAAATTCTTATCTAGGAAGAAGGTGATTAGTTAGGTTAAAGGCTTTTGGCATGATCAGAGTGCTGATCACCTGTGTTCAGTGCTTTCTGATCCTTGCTATCACTGACTGGTAAGAAATTAATGTGGCAGTGAGGCTGTGCTTGGGGTTAGGGGCCAGTACATGGGGAGGAGTTTAAATGACAGCTTTGTTCATTGGCTATGCTAGCAGTAATGCACAGTGGTGTACAAAAGCGTTTATCTAGTTTCCTCTTTTCCTAAAGATCAAAACCATAAAAATGGGTAAATGCTTGTTATAGCACATTTATAAGTAGTTTAATAAAACCCCTCCAAGCACCCATTTTCTGAATGTCATCTCAGTAAAAATGGCAGCTTGCCTGCACCATGCTGCTTTCAGAAGAGGATAGAGGGGTGTTTTTGTTGCTCCACTTGTTTAAAATTTAGTTACCGAGGAAGCTGCAGTGTGCAATTTAAATCTGCAGCCATAAGTTGTGTTGCGATGGCCATGTAAGGGGGTGTTTTAAATTGGTACAGTGAAATAGCTTCAGATTGGAGTTATGGCCTCCAGACTGGGGGTATGTGTGTTCCTGCAGAATTAGCATGGCCTTGCTACATGACTTCAAGTGGTGGCATGCATTTGCTTCCTCACTTTCAAGTATTTAGGAATAGTCAAGCCCCACATAGCACTTGGAATAGCATTCCCTGAGCATGGAACATCTGCAGGGGCCCTTCAGCTGTGTCTGCAGGTTAGGCTTGAGCCAGGCTTGAACAGGAGCAAGGTGTATGCAATGGCTGGCATATTTTTCTTATCTTGGTCTGCTTGTGGAATTCTGGCACCTATAGTTTTCATGTGCCCTGATGTTCGTAGATCCACTCTTTGTAAATCTCAGTGCA
The DNA here is from genome assembly GCA_013400315.1 of Bombycilla garrulus. Classification (NCBI taxonomy): domain Eukaryota; kingdom Metazoa; phylum Chordata; class Aves; order Passeriformes; family Bombycillidae; genus Bombycilla; species Bombycilla garrulus. The sequence goes on from VXBU01003627.1 coordinate 15,153, forward strand.
AATGTAAGCATTCTTAACTTCAGGTAAACTGAGCCCTGTAAAAGGTGTGAGATTTTTTCCAAAATAAAAGTTAAAGCTTGTGATAGACTTCCTCATGCTTCTCCTGGAGTTCTTCCATTGGTTCTGCTGTACTGCAGTTTTAGGGAAAACTGGGATAAAGTCAGTGTTCTGTATGTTATTGTGGACAGCTTCCAAGAAGACATTAGTTGTGAAAGTAGAATTCTTTTATGCTAGACTCGAGTGATACTTTATGGTCTGTTTTGTATAATGTTTTAGTGTTTACAAGTTGGAATTTTAAAGACTGGTTTTTGCTTGTTTTTCCAACATTGTTGCTTTAGCTCTTCAATTTCTTTAATTTTTAGCAAGATGAATATCATATGGTTCACCTGGTATGTACATCTCGGACACCCCCAAGTTCTCCAAAACCCAGCACCAGTAGAGAAGGTCACAGAGCATCAACCTCCGGCAGTAGCTCAGTGAGTTTTTTCGTACAGAGGACATGAATTACATCTACGCTAAGGAAACTTGCCAATAATTTATCTTTTAACTTTTACTATTTGTCTGTAAAATGATGTGTTGAAAGTAGAGCATGCTATATGAATTTGTACTGTTAGACTGGATTATTTAAGGATGTCATTTTATTTAAACAAAGATGATTATAATAGCGATTGTTGTATGTTTTATTATTATTACAGTATATTGTACATAACTATTTCAATAGATGATTGTAATAGTTATGTTTATTAGATGATAAAGCACTACTTTTTCTAAGCTGGTTTTTTTTAACACTGTATTGAAAAGCACACTTTCCTTTCTCTCTGAATCCCTGCATTCTTGGCAGAAATTGCACCGTGTATTCAGAATTTTAGAAAAAACTAAATTGAGATTTGTTTGGTGAAAATTTAAGGGAGGCCAGTCAAAATATTGCTGTTGTCACGAGATACAGGTGGAACTTGGCTAGGTTTTTCTCTGTTTGATAGGAATTGGCCAGTATTTATGTATGAACTTCAAGCTAGTCATAGCATCTGTAAGATAGTCACAAGCAGGAAGTGTTATTAACACTTTTATTAGTTAAATTGCTTACAGAACACATTTGTTTATGGTGTTTGAACCTTCCTTTCTTCACACCCTCCAAAATTGATGATGGTCTGTGGTTGTATTGTGTTTTAAAAGCAGTTATGATTTCTGTGGAGAACTTGGTAGTTCTTGGCTTTTTCCAGAATGAGCAGTATCACTAAGCAACCCTTGAAGGTTAGTCAGAAAGGGATATATACAACACCACTGTGGGTGCATTTTATCTGAGGTGTGTGGATTGTCAGCATATGGGAAGTGCCCTTTGAAGCTGTCTGTCTTCATTCTCCTGTTGACAGGGCTTATGTCAGGCTGCTGTGTGACAAACTTGAGCAGTTTCAGCAATGGTAGGGAGGGGACTGTGGCTACAACATCTTTTTGAAGGCTGTATTAATACCTCTGTTCACAGGCAGGACACAGGTGGCCTCCTTGGCAAGTGTTTTAGTGCTGTGTACAGCAGTTGTAAATGTTGTATTTCAATGACTGTGTTAATAACTGCTTAAAACAGGCAGTATGCAAAGTGCTAAGTTTATAATACTTGGGTGGAAGCAGCCTAAACCCAAAGCTTGAATGGTGTTTGTCCTTCTATTTGTTTTTTTATTTTTATTCCTCCCCACCCCCACTGTCTAGTGGTGAATTTTTCTTGTTTTCTTCTTTGTAGGGCAAATGTGATATGGATGTGCTAAATAATTGCACTTCCTGAGTTGTCAAAATTAAAGAGGATTTTCTACTGAGTAAATACTGCAGTAATTCTTAGCAACAGGATTTGGGGGTTTATTAAAACTGAAATAATGCTTTTCAATGGCCCCATTGTAATTGTGTTATGGTGACAGTTTAGAAGCCAGGTATCAGAGGTGTGACACTAGTTTCAGGTGTGTTCTTGGATCCCAGCTGTTTCCCTTTTCCCATTGATAGCACCCTTCCAGTGGTGAGTGCAGCATTTTGAATTGGGCAGCTGGCACAGTGAAGAGGATGGAGAGTAGAAGGGGTAACTAAAGGATAGAGGAATGGTATTTTAAGCCACTGTCTCTGAAGACAGTCATATCCTGAAGTTGTAGTTACTTCTGTTAACAATAGCCACTAGAATTTTTGTTCCTGCTAAGTATTCTTACGATTAAGTTATAGTTTGCTTCAGCTTTTTGAAACTATGATTCCCAGTGACTTGTAGTTTTCTCTGGAAACTATCAAGTGTTGAGTCTTTCTGAAACATTCTTTTTTTTCCCACCTTGCACCTGAATGTAGTTTTGAATTTCTGTTTTTACTAATGCTTGCCAGAACCAACAAAACCACGTAAGACTTACCCAGAGTTTACATTCTTAATAAAACTTGTGACAAAACATTAGAGCGAGTAGTTTTTTTAAGACATGGTAGTAAGTCTTCTAACTGGCAAAAGATCCACAGCCTTGATTTTTTTTTATTTATTTTTAAGAATTTAGACCATTCTGGATCAACTGCTGCCTCACCCACAAACCAAGAAGCTTCTACGTCTATGAACACTAGTGCAGACGGAGTGAGGCATCGTAATCTTCCACAAGCACACAGCAATCCCACGCCAAGCCACCAGTTCCCTTATTTAATGCAAGGGTAAGTGAGACTGAAGCAATCCTCGTTCTTTGATACTCTTTGCAGTGCTTTAAATGTTCAGTTGCAATTACTTTTCTTTCACAGTCTGGAAAACCATTTGGCTAGTTCACCTTGAAGCATAAGTTACATCAGAAAAGTTTTCACATGAAAATCAGTGTTCTTAGCCAAGACTCAGTCAAAGAGGAAGTGCTCTTGGTGCACCCCTTCAGGCTGGGTTTTTTTTTTATATTTTTCTGTATGCTTCCTGCCCTCAATTTTCTTGGAGAACTGCAGCTTTAATATGTCTAGTGGATATAGTTAGTGATGTTATTGATAGAATTATTACTTCTGGTTGTCTTTTCTGTCCTTTATTTTAACAGTCAACACTAAATTCCTAGCAGAGTATGATGATTTGTAGTTTTTGACTCATAAGAGACGTAATTCTTAATTTCTCCATATTGGATTCAACTACAGAAATGATATGCAGGTGTTTTGAGTACTTGTAGTGCTTGTGTATCTACAACAGAATGTGTGTTTAAGGATTTTCATACATACCTGAGAAAGGTAACCACATCTAGATCAGGTCTCTTATTACATAGCTATTAAAATTCTGTGTTTGTTTTTGTGCTTAAAAAGCAGCTTTAGGAATTGTAACCCATGTGACCTTTGCAGCTGCTTAAACATGTTTCTGTTGTTAGTAGCAGTAGTAGTAGCCCCTTCCAAGGGGAAAACAGGAGAATGATGTTTTCTGAGATGATAGCTGTCATTTCCTCAGGGAGCACTTTCAAGTTTCCTTTCTGTCAAGGTGTTCTCCCAGTAATATGTAGATTCTAGAAACCTACTTTGGAGAATGTTGAAATAAAAGCCCATAAAATACAAATGTGCTAACAGTAACGCTGCTTCTGTTGCTGGAAAGAAAACAGATGCCAAGAGATGTTAGAAGTTTTTAAAGTTTCAGTTTAATTTACATGCTTTCATTAGAGTTAACTTAGACTTTGCTACTCTTGCTAGATTTCATCTTGAGTTTGTTATATGTTTTTTATTATCTGAAGTGTGCTGTCTGCTGGGAAGAGATTTGCCTTTGGAGTGGTTGGAGACTTATGTTTTTCTGACCAAATGCATCTTCGTGGAAGTGGTCATACTTGCCTTTCTGACAAAGCTAGGTGACACTAGGTTGACTGTCAAGAATGCTGTTGGTGTAATGTAAATTAACTCCAGAAGCAATTTATCATGTGTTGTGTAAATTACTAATATGTAAGAAGTTTTAACATTTTTCTAATTAGCTTTTAACATAGACATACTCTGAGTGAATTTTTGTCAAGTGCGGTGAACTGATTAGGCTGTGGACTTCAAAAAGGCAACAGAACCATTATTTAGTCATTGGGCTGAAATAATTTGTGTCAGTTTGAGAGACAGTGGTGTTTTGGAAAGAAAGAATAACTTTAAAAATACTAAGTCTGTGACTTGCTATGTCTAGCATGTAATGTGGATTGAGAGAAGTGGATTTGTAGACTGAAAGAAGTGCTGAGAACCTGACATCACTGTACATATTTCAGGGGTTTCAGTCCTACTTGGACTATTTCTAGCTTGGTTACCTTGAATAGGGTCCTGCTTGTGGCTGTGGTGCACTAGCAGTGCGCCCAAATCACGTATTTCAATTTTGTGTAATCTAAAAGGAATCTGGATGGTGATCCAAAAGCATTTTGTGGTGCCAACAGAACTGTAGTAAGAGGAAGTGACTGGAGGTTTCCAGGGGTGCATTCTTAATCTAAACAGAAATGCCAAAATAAATGAACTCTAAATAATCCTAGGCTTTTTGTTTTTGGAAAAATGGAATGCTGTCAGAACTTGAAGTAGATCTTTGTAGACTGCTGGGTATTGGCTCTGCTCAACTCTATATAATATGTGCCCAGTGCCTGCTGGAGTCTGCTTGCTTCTTTAAAAATGCTTTTTAATGCTTCAGTAATCTTTTCAGATGCATCTGCTTTTGCTTTTAGGCACTGCTGCTTGTATTCCAGCAGCAAGAAATGCCCTCTATTTTTTTGGCTGTCTCTTAAGCATCATTTGGGGCAATGGGTTCTAGCTTTAATGTAATTTATATGCAGATCAAGACTTGTTAGGAACGTGAAGATTCATAGCCGAAACTGGTGTTACTTTGTTGATTTTTTTCTTTTATTTTCATGACCAAACAATTTTTATTCTAACTGCATGATGAATTATAGGCACTACTGATGGGGAAGGATCTCCAGGTGTTTGAAAATTCATGTAAGGGTCGATTTCCTTTGGGCATTTTGCAATACTTGACTGATTTGTACAAATAAGTAGCATGAATGTTAGGTGATTCAATTATGGTTTTAGTATTTTTTCAGGTCATGGCTTAAAGCTGCAGTATGAGAGTTGAACATACTTTGGGAAAACAGCATTTAGTTCAGGTTGTTGAAGTATTAGAGGGGAAAAATTATTTTTCTGTTGCTTTGAAGCTTTTGCAAATGCTATTTTTAACAAATCTAAACTAGAGGTGGGAGTGGACGGGTAGTTCACGTATGTACCAGGTTAGTCTTTAGCTGTGCAAGCACAGTGTTGTCTGCTCCTGGGGACTTTGTTGTGGATCAGGGCCTGTGCTGTGCTGCACAGGTACAAACAGAACACATGGGCTCAGCCCTGACAGGGTTTGCATTTCAGACTGGAGAGCACTTGGAAGCAGTAAACAGACAAGAGACATCAAGGCAGTGAAATTATTTGTCAGGTGGGGGTGGCCCCTCTAGTGCAGTGTTTTTGTATTGTGCACACAGTAATGTTTGAAGGCAAATGACACAATGGCACACTGACAGCATGCAGGATATTCTAGCACATAAGTACCTTGCTGCATCGCTTGCCTTTGCTCACTGCGTTTTCTTCTAAGTAGCAAGTAACATAGTGGAGCATACTGAAATATTATCTGAAGCTGATATCCCAAGCTTTTAAGTCTGAATAAAAAGTCTTGTTTTTTCACTAGTGGTGAGCAGTATCTGTGTGATAACCTTACCTTCAAATTCAGTACTAGTAGTTCATTTGGGTGTCTTCTGTAGATGAAAAGAAGTAGTTTTGAGCTTTTTAGCCACCCTGGGGAGCACTGTGTGTCTTTTCAGAATATTCTGAAGCTATCTCTACCATTTGACCTGTTTTCTGGCTTATCAGTTGTTCTTCTATTGTCTGCTCTGCTTTGGTTTCCAGTCTTGGAATGCCTGTACAGATCCTGTTTGCTTCTTTGTTCTTTCACTGTTGCTGCCATTCTTCTGAAATGCTTCCTACCTCTTTCTCCTCCTTTTGGAAAAAGATGAGGAGAAAGTATTGTGCTCCTTGACTTTTTCCCTAAACAGAAGCTGCCTTGCTTTGCGGAGAAGATCCTCTTGCTTTGGGGAGGTTTTTCTTGCTGAAATACGTTGTTACAGTGTGAAGAGTTTTCTGAATTGCATAAGCTAATTTAGTATTGTGGCAACTGTAATAGCTGTATAATTGACAACATCTTCCTCATTTTGCATTTTGATGAGCAAACAAAATACTGCTGTACTAGTTGGCATTCTAAGCCAGAAGCCAGTTGTAAGCCAGTCTAGTTTTGCTCAATTAATGGAACCAGTCGTGAGAAATGAAATCTTGCTTCTCAAAAAGTCACGTCTTCTAGAAAAGTTATTGGGGAAAAAAAAATTAAAAACCCATCACAATATCTGAATGTGAAAGAAATCATATGAAAGAAAGGAACATGATATAACTGAACTTCTGTGGTTTGTCTTGTTTGACTGGCTACTTAATGTACTATTAAGCTTTAAGACTCAAGAAAGCAGCTTTCAAAAGAGTTTGAAAGGAAGGCAAGGCTCAAATCCGGTAATATTTCTAAAATGTATCTGTGAGGGCAAGCTTTAGGCTCTCACAGATACATCTTTTAGAAGTAGGCCTAAGGCTTCTCAGCCTTTTTTGAGGTCTACATAGCAGTTACAAGGAAGAACTCTAAAATCTGTATCTGATAAGAAAAGAAAGTGGCAAATTCCTTCAGAACTCACTCAGGCAAGTTGAGTAGCACTGCTCTTTGGTGACTGAGGTGGAAGTGAATGATCCTGCCTGTTCAGAACCCAGTCTGATACTCTACCTGCTTGAAATTGAGACGCTGCTCAGTGGTTTATCTCAGTACAATACTTAATGACACTCATGTAGACTATTTAAATCATCTTTACATTTTGAGGTCAAATGTTTTGTGAATTTTGGAGAAGGCTTATCTCTCCAAGAGTTTGCCAGTTCCAGGGATAGAAAAACACATTCTTATAGCTTGCAACTGTAAATCATGATTAATGTTTTTCAGCATTAGTAGCTTCACGGCATTACTGTTTCAACATGTTAATTATGCATAAATAAATAGCATCAGCAGTGCTGCTAGTTAACCCTTTCGTTTTTTAGAATAAACCTCAAATAATACCTGTGACTTCTCACTTTGTGTTTGGCATCAGGAAAGTACTGGGGTTTTGTTTTGGGGGTTTTTTTGGGGTTTTTTTTGGGTTCCCCCCCCAAACTGTTGTCAAAACATGTTATGGCTAAATGCGAGTATAACAGTTTTAGCAGAGGTTATGGAGTTGCATGGCAGGTTCTTGTCCAAATTACAGTGAAATATTTATTCATGTGTTACATGGAAAAAATATTTTAATGTCTTCTCCCATCTTTCTGGGCATGTCGTGTATATCTGAATGCCTAGTAGACTAATGAAATCTCTTGGTGATATCTTTGCAGGGAGTGCCTTACTTAGGGAACAGGTGTAGTCTGCAGTACAATTACAGCAGTCTCAGCTTTTGCTACCTGCAGTCTGAATAAACTTTTCTTCATGCTTTATACTCTCATGCTGTCCTGAAAGATGTCCTGGTTTACTACAGTTCACTACATCAAAATCTTTTGGGAAAGAGTTGGAAATCTTGCCAAAACATGCTATATGCTCTAGGAGGTAAGAGAGGATAAGATTTCTAACAGCAGACAAAACCAAACATAAAACTTATGTATGGGAGTTTTATCTCTCTTGCATGTGAATCAGAGTTAAAATCCCATAGGGAAGAGAATCACATATGCTCAAAATATTGAAGGGGGGAAGTAAATCCTTTACAGCGTTCTTAGTTTCAATCTTTAGAAGCTGTATCTGAAAGATTAGTTTGTTTTTTCTTGTTATTCTTTCACATCTCTGATCACAGTGATATTTCAAGTACTGCTTCTAAAAGAAAGCTATAGAAGATAATAAGTTTTCCCCTTACAGCTCCTGTAGATCTTTAAGGATGACTTCTGAACTTAAAAGGAATTGTAAAGAAGAATTTCTGCTGTTAGCACAGTCATGAAAAATTTCCAGTATTGTTTTGTCCCAGAGATGCAGCTAGTGACATAGTATAAATACAAAACTGATTATTCTTTCTATATAAATAAACTTTGCTTATTCATGTCTTTTATGAAAATGCAGTGCTTTTTTTGGAATGAGTTGGATGATCTCACTATGTTATTTCAGTGTGTTATTTTTAGGGAAACAAATAGGAGAGGAGAAATTCTACTTTAATTGTTTTTTTAATACTAGCACACTTTTTAAATGTCACAGTTCAGAGCTGAATATTTTTCTTTAAATATTTTTCTAGCAATATAGGCAACCAGTTTCCAGGCCAAGGTGTTTCTGCTGGATTTTCTATGTATCCTGCATTCAGTCCCTTACAGATGTTATGGTGGCAACAGATGTATGTACGTCAGTACTACATGCAATAGTAAGTCTGCATTATATTAGTACTGAACTACACTAGTAGTGAAAAGAATATATTAAATGCCTTTTTCAGGATCAAAATGTTTGTGTTTATTTTGTCTAGCTCTGTTTTATACTTAGTTTTGTCTAGAAAATTATGAAATCTAGTCCTGGATTAGAATTAAATTAATGTCTTAGTAAATAAAAATCCAAGGGGGAAAAAGCAGTTTGTTTTGACGTCTGTTACATCTGGAACTGTAGCAAAGAAGACAGGCTTAATTATGGTGCGTGTTTTTTGACAAACCAGGTTTATGTTTAAATTTTTAGCCAAGCTGCTGTTTCAGCCCAAGTGACTTCCAGTACTGAGCCAGCGAGATCTGCAGTTGCCCAGGCTGTAAATTCAGAACATGCTCCTGCAAATGAGCCTGCAGCAGTGCCAAATGTAGCTGTCCAGGAGAACAGGCCTGTAAACCAAAATGTTCAGATGAATGCACAGGGTGGCCCAGTAGTGAATGAAGAGGACTTCAACCGGGACTGGCTGGACTGGATGTACACGTTCTCTAGAGCCGCGATTCTTCTGAGCATTGTATACTTCTATTCTTCTTTCAGTCGGTTTGTCATGGTAATGGGAGCCATGCTGCTGGTTTATTTGTGAGTACAACAGTTGAGTATAGCTGCAGATCTGAGATGTGGAGTATGGTGCTAATGTTTATTCCATTTAAACTTTAAAATTATCCACATGTGAAAATTGACACACTGCTTCTTTACAGTAGGATATGTCTGTTAAAAAAATTTAAACAAGTAGAGAAACTGATGTGAAGAAAGAAGCAATTCTCAATATGTTTTTAAAGTGAGCCGGATGCCTCTTATACCTGAAACACAATGTTCTTACATCTTGGTGATATTAATGGATCAGTATTGTTGAAACATAGCATTTTGGGATGAAAATTTAGAAAATGTGCATGGGGGAGCGAAGCTCATATAGGTCAAGCATATATTTGCATGAACTTAAACTTACTGCTTGGATATGAAATTGCAGAGCAAAGCTCATGTATATTTCCAAAATGACCTATGGGATGTGTGCAGTAAATTTTGTTAGGCGGAGTTAAGGTAGTGGTACTATAATGGTGGGTAGAATTACAGAGACATACAAATTTTTTTAACTACATGTCATAAAGACCTAAACACATTCTGTGTTTAGTGGAGAAATATCAGTACTGTTGTCATCACTTCCTTTTGCATATGAAGATACGTTAATGGTGTACATAGAGGTGGAAAACAGAAGGAATGCTTAATATTTTGGACTGATGTCATTCACTGAGAGTTTGCTTTCATTGTAGTCTCAGTCCTAACTAGACTGCTCTTTCATACTGGCAGGGTAGTTGAAATCAGAATATAGATGCTTGGAAATGTAGGAGAGACTTATTGTATTGGCAGTGATGATGTCGTTCAAGCATTAGCTGAAGTTTAAATCCCTTTTTTCACAAAAAATTGAACTTAAACTAAGAAAGTTAAGGCTGGCTTTGAAAACTTACTTAACTTCAATACTTAAGAATGGGGAGGAGATCCATAAAAATATTTTATATACTTAATCACCTAATCATGGTACATTATTTGACTTCTGGAACTGAGGGCTGTGAACAGCAAGACCTTAATGCAGACACTGAAGAATAGCCATTCAGTCTAGAAGGATGAATTACAGAAAAATAGATGTGACCTCATTCATTTGAAAATACTTACAGAATTTGCTGCAGTAGTTAGCTGTAGAAGAAAAATATTTTTGTTCCTTTTAAAAGAGAGGTTTTCAACTGTTCCACTTTCTTACATAGACACCAAGCTGGATGGTTTCCCTTTAGGCAAGAGGGAGGCCAACAACAGGCAGCCAATAATGCAGAAGCGAACCGTGATGGGCAACATGCAGATAATCTGGATCTTGAAGAGATGGTGAGTAAGGGCTGACATGTCTTCTGAGACTCCTGTGTGTTATATTGTAAAGTATGCTGTAGTGCCTCGACAGAAAGTCAGCTTCTGTGGAATGGCGTTGGTTTAACCAGAAAGCTTTCAGCATTGTCCTCAGGTTGTGTCTGCTGCTTAAATTCTGTATTTCTCCAGTCTGACAATTACTGATTGTCTCTACTTCAGTCACAGACTTTCTTCATGCTAGTTGCTTTAGGGTTGTTCTGAGAGAAGTCAGGAATGTAGGAAGATACTTATTACCTTATGCCAGAATTCTGAAAAGAAGCAGTTGAATTGCTTCAATTTCTGTTTTTAAAGGAGCGACTTATGGATGATGGGATTGATGATGACAACGGAGAAGATGCAGGTGAAGATGGCAATACAGAGCAGCAGCCTGGATTCATGGCTTCTGCTTGGTCCTTTATCACAACCTTCTTCACATCATTGATCCCTGAAGGGCCTCCACAGGTTGGCAATTAAAGTGGAGAAGGAACTGAGTCAGGCAGCCTCAGTAGCCATATGTAGAAGTGGAGCAGATTCTAGAGAGTGTTCTAAATACAGTGCAATTTCTGAAAATTTATAATGTTATCTTTTTGATCATGGTGTACAAAAATGTGTATCTTTTTCTTTTGGCTTTGTCATGCATTGAATATTTTAAGCACAAGTGGACTACTAAATGCTTTCTTTAAGATTCTTCTTTTTCTGAAGAATAAAATGCAAAGATATTGGTCTTCCATGTTTTGTTTTTATTTCAAGTGTGTGTTAAACTGAGGCAAGGAGCTTGTATGTTATCTGCACCTTTACCTCTTTAAAGAGCTGTTAAAATGAGTATTAGGAGACCTTTCCAAGTGCTCTCTTTTTATCTGAATAAAGTATCTTGAGTTTGATGCAGGGTATGAATTCTCACACACGATTTGGAACTTATATAATTCCTGAGAGAATGCAGTTAACACAAGGGTTACTTGTTAATGGCATGTTGTCTTCATGTCAGAAAATAGTAAGCTTCATTTAAAAAGCTTCATTTCATGACGTTCATTAAAGTTGGAGATATTTGACAGCTCTTCAAAGACAATAGGCAGTGATGGGAGAAACCTTAAATGTTTGATACATACAGTACTTTTTAAGGAGAATATAGCTGCACTGGGACAAAACATGTACGTTAGGTTTTTTAATAAAAACTGTTATGGTAACTCTTTTGGATGTTTATATGCATATTTGAATGCAAATGGCTAAATTGTGCCTCATTAAGGATGAGGATATTATTGATTTGAGAGTGTAATAAAGTTATCATGGTGGCATTACTGACATTGACCAAAGTTATGTTTGTAGCAGCGTCTATACAGTTAGGAGTATGATCTCAAAAGCAGACTATCTGTGTTCTTTAACTTCATTAACCTAATGAAAACTGAGAAATAGAAAATGGTACGTGAGAGAGTAGCGGAGTGCTTTGTCAGGTTTTTGGTCGCTTTCCTTAATCATAGTTAAGAAGGTGCATGTGTTCTTAATTCTGAAGTTATTGCATCCTCTCTAACTTAATGTCTGCAAAGATTCTTTTACATTGCTACCAAAGGAAAGCCTGTTTGACTTCCAGGTATAGGGCACAGCTCTTGAAGACTGAGTGACAAATAGGGATTTATTTTTATTTTCATGTTAACTGCTAGGCAGCAAAGTTTTAAACCCAAAGAAAACATTGTTTTTATAAGTTTGTCAGAAGAAATAGAAATACAAGTCTTAAAAATATCAGTTATTTTATTTGCTATATAGGTAGCAATGATGAATAAGTCCTGGTTAATTATGATGTTTTCTTCCTATTTTTACTATGGAAAGCTGCCCTCAGTTTAGGTTCTTTACTACATATACATAAAATGTGTAGACCTTGTCCGTGAAACATTACCTTTTTAGTTTGGTAGGTGGATCTAACTTGGCTAATATTGAAGAACTGCTATGAAAACTTATATTTTTAAGGAGTCTCATGAGAGTCAGTCTTGGATGTGATAGGCCTTATTTTTGGAATACATTGAAGAAGCTTCATCTGTTTGACCTGTGTGTTCTCCCTCTCACTTTTACCAAAATTTTTCTTTGGCTATTGTTCTTTCTGTCCTTGTGTTAGCATAGCCATAAGCTGTGCAGTTATGACCTGACAGTATCCAGCTATCAATTGCCATTTGTTGTTTGTTATTGATGTTGTTCAGGTTGGTTTGTTTTCCATGCTGTAGGAGGCAGTTGTTGGCAGCTCTCTGCTGTTAGCTGACTAGATTAAAAAAAGCTGCTGTTATGCTCTTAGCCATGGTTTAGTTAAAAGATGTAGAATTGTCCCTGCTGGTTTGCATTTAGACAAAGATAAATTTGAGAGTTTTCACAAGGCTGAAATAGTGAAATGAGAGATTCTGGCAGCTGGTTAGACATTGAGGGGGCTGTTCTGAGAGCTTTAACCAGAACACAGAGATGGAGTCATGCATCACAGAGGCCACACTTCCATGAGATCATCTTAAGGTCATCAAATCTCCCAGCTTCCACAACGTAGCAGGCAAAAATTTTGTTGCTGAGGAAAGTGAGTGAGAAATAACAATGAGATGGGAAGCATTACCAAAGAGTTGGAGGCAGAGGAAAGCTACTGGCAGAAGCAAAAATAAGGTAAGGTGGTGATCATGAGTAAATAAAAAAGCAAGCATTGAAAAGCAGATTGAGGGTAAGAAAGGTACAGCTTTTAGAAAAGGAAAGAATGTGGTGAAAATTAGTCAGACAAAGTCGTTGTTGCATGTTTTTCTTAGCAATTTGCATATAGAGTTGAATAGTATATGAAGTATAACAGGTAATGATGGGAGGGAAATTAAACCCTAGGAAAATAGTTACTTTTTCTTAGTATATCCTTGTGGAAACTGTTCAATAGCATAAACCAAAACAGTTATGTAGTACATGGTTCTAGGCAGAGCTAGGTGCAGAACTGTGTTAAATCTGTGGCACCAAATGTAATAAAAAGCATGAGGATTAAAGCACCATGGGATGTGCCCCTGTTGACCTGTACGTCACACACTTTTACAACTTGGAATATAGAAAAAGTGATTAAAATGGATTCTTTCCTTTACCTTGCAGGAAGACCTGAAATGAGAGATGCATTTAGATTCCTGTAAATGTAGGTAAACAGCGACTCTATGGCAGCATGTGCAATACATTTGTGGTGTGTTAGTGTAAGAGACACTGGTACTAGAAACAGATACAAGTGAAGCACATTCCCTCCATGATACCTCTGCTGTGAAGACAGATCAGATGAGCAGTGGTGATGGAGCAGGTGTATGAAAAGAGCAACACATAGCTATTCCTTAGTATGATTTCTTACCTTGAAAGATACTGGACTTCAAAAAAACACTTTGCAACTGCTGTGAATCAATATGTACATGTGCATTGACTTCTAAAGCTGAGCTTACATTGAGTTTAGCAGTGCCACTGGTGGCTTAACAAGTTGTCATGGTTTTACCCCACTTGGCAACTATGTGCTACTGTACTCCTTCTTCCCTTTTCTCATGAAATGGAGAGGAAAATCAGAAAAAAAACCCAAAACTCCTGGGGTGAGATATGAACAGTCTTAATAATTGAGATAAATTGAAATACAATGGTAATACTAATAATTGTAATAAAAAGGGTACAGAGAAAACCCAAGAAAAAAGAAGCACAATACAGTTGCTCACTGCCTGCTGAAGACTGCCCAGCCTGTCTCTGAGCTGCACATGGCACCATTTGGAATAGCTTCCCCCAGTTTATATCCTGGGCCATTGGTGCTCTGTGCTTGGAATATCGATGTGGCCAGTTCAGGTCAGCTGTCTTGGCCATGTTTCCTCACAGCCTCTTCTATGCCTGCTTCTGGCAGAGCATTGGAAACTGAAGAGACCTTGATTTAGGGTAAGCACTGCTTGGCAACCACAGAAACAATAGCGTATTATCAGCATTGTTCTCACATCCTGTCCCAAGCACAGCACTTCTTAGCACTGGCTGCTAAAAAGAAAATGAATCCTATCCCAGCCGAAACTAGGACACAAGTGTAACATAAAGTCGAACTGGAGAATTCTTGGGTATAAAATAGTGGACAAAAGGATCTTTTTTTCTCATGTTGTGAGCTTGCTGTCTCTTGCTCATGCTACTATTTGTCTGGGAGACCTTGAGAGGCAGAATTAGCTTTCCAGTTGTTCCCTGTTGCCCTTAAATTCAGGTCACTCATAGGTAAGTTAACACCTGATATTCCAGGAAAAATTTGCTTCGGTCTAAGACAACACTACCTTCTTACTGTTGCTGCCACAGAAGGAAAAAACCGCAAACTGTTGGTGGTGGTGTTTGTAATCTTAATAGCTGATGGCAAATTGACTGTTTCCATCAGATGGTGTGAATAGTCATGTTTCTGCTGCTTGTTTCCTGTACATACTGAAAGTTTTCTAGTGAAATTCATATTGAGCAGCCTTTGCTGTTGACAGGAAGCAGTTCAGAATTTATCCCAGTAGTGTGACCTCTAATCTATTTTTGGGTATATTTGGATGGGCTGCTGTGGACTCAGCTGCAGCCCAGCTGGGTGCACCCTTGTTAGTAAGGTTGGGGGTGTTGGAACCCAGGGGGTTCCTATGGCATCTCAGAATGATCCAAACCCTGTTCAGGAGGCTTTTCAGCCTTGCCAGAGGTGTCAGAGAACCTGGATTGATACTGGGAATGCCTGTGGTTTTGATTTTAATCCATGAGACAAATAACTAACTTATAAGAAGAATTGCAAGTCACCAGAGTTTAAAGAGTAGAATAGTAATAATTATAAATGAAAAGGGAAAGATTTAGACCCCATGTCCAGGGGGGTTTGAGATTCTGGACAGGGGGGTCTGGGAGTCAAGATGGAGAATTCTTACACGTGGCATGTTATCTCTTCTTCTTCTTCCTAACCTCCATCTTCTTGGTGATGTTGGCACTTTTGGATTGGTTTGTCAGAGAGCTGGACAATGTAATGTAAGGGTCACGGATTGGAAATTAATGGTAAACATTGGATACGTAGTTTTTAGTATAAAAGATTACAGCTCACCCAGGGCGGGCGCAGTGTGTCTCTGGACGCGTTCTGTGTCGACCCTGGCAGGGCAGAGAAATCTACTTTTGATAAGGAATTAATAAACTGCCTTGAGAACACGAACAAACGACTCCAGACTACTCCTTCAACAGCACGGGCCGGAAACCTGGACTTTCCTACATATTGTGGGGTCTCCTGGGGTTAAGGAGATCACCACAATTGGCGTCCCAGACTGGGCACAAGACCACCACAGGGGGTTGCCTTTACTCTGGTGCCAGCCACCTGCCAAAGCCTCCAGGGTTTGATGAGAAAGCTTTGACACTGCTGGCATTCAAGTTAAGGGGATTAATGCCAGCATGGCTGTTCCTGTGGATGAGGTACTATTCTTTGTGATTCAGGGTTAGTATAGGTGGGATGATGCAAACTGGGAATGAGTTACTTCAGCACTCATGGTCTTTGTCTCAAAGCTGGTGCATGACCAAGATAATGCAATGTAATAGATACGTTTCATGATTCCCACTCCTGAAAGAGCATTTGGCCATTCTGTGTGGTGGTAGCTCGGCAAGAATGCCGGATCTGGAGTACCTGTACAGCTGCAGCTTCTTTCTCTTGGCTGGATTTATTCACTTGCAAACTCTTGCTTTTGGAGGAAGCCAGGTTACTGATGTGAATGATTAGCAGTTTAGACTTACTTACAGGACAATCAACCCAACTGACAGGAGAGGAGGGAAAGCACGTACTGGACCTGAAGGAACTGTCCATAAAGAAGCTAGGACTGCCAAACTTCTTTTGCCTTTGCAGAGACAAGCATAGTGTCCAGTGGGAGAATTCCCATGGAATAGCATTTCCACTTTTTTACCAAGTCCATTTTTCTTGTCTTCATCAGAATTAGTTTGTGCATGTTTTAGAATTTGTTTAAACAACATGAGATGTTGCTGTATAACAATAAATATATTTTTTCCTTTAATGTGTGTTAGTGATATTGGTGGATGATTTTTGTATCGTTCTAGCCGTCCTAGGAATAAACTGCAAAATTACTGGTAATTTTTGGAGTAGAGAGCTTGTACCAGGGCAGCTGCAACTGGAGTTTGCTCACACAGTGGTGAAGTGTATTTAAGCAGGGGAAAATTTACAGAAAGACTTTTGACCTTTTTTTCCCTAGCTTTGCAGAAATCTAGAGAGGGAGAAGCTAGGTGGGAGGAACTCATGAGACAAATGTAAATTGGGTTGTGGATATGTTCAGTTTTAAAAGATGAGGGACTTTTTTGTGCATGTGCACACATATTTTGTTTATGGCTTTAAGAAGACTGCTGCCTTTAGAAAGAAAAGCCAGAACCTGGTCTTTGTGTTAAAGTTACCGTATTTGGGTGGCTTTCTTGGAGTGTTTTTTTTTTTAGTAACCTGGTCCAAGGTCAAACTGTATGAAATAGCCGCAGCAGTGTGAAAATACGCTGCTGTAAAAACAAATGAGCCGCTTGTCTAGCCGGTGAGCCACTTTACGCTCCAGTTTGTCAGCCAGAGGTAATTAAGGAAATGAGTAATCGGCAAAATAACGGCGCGTCATTGGTGACGGGGAGATCGGGGCTCCTGAGGGCAGGGCCGGAGCCGGGGCTGGGCGGCGGCGCTGCTCCAACCAGCCGCTAGATGGCGCCGCCGCCCAGCGCCGCCGTCGGGCTGAGGGGGCTGGGGCGGCGGAGCTCGGGCTGCCGGAGCTCGGCTGCGGGCCTCCGCTTCGCTGCTGCCGGCGGAGGCACGGAGCTGCAAGCGCTGCTCGGGCCGCGGACGGCGCTCCTGGGCTCGCTTCGTGTGTGCGGAAAGCCCGCTGTGTGCTGGTCCCGCGGCAGCAGGTCACTGTGGTTAGTGAACGCGCTGAGCAGAGGCTTTGTATTTAAAAAGGTGTTTCTTCTCACTGTTACCAAACTCCTTGCTATCAGGAGCGTGGCGTTCACCTTCAGGAATGTCTTCACCTTCAGCTGATGCTGGCAGAGAAGGCGAGGTAGCTTTCCCTTCAAAAAAGCATCCCTTACGCAAACCCTCCTGCGGTACTTTCAGGAGAGGTGAGTTCCTGCAGCTGGCATGGGGGCTCGCTCACTCCAGGAGTCCTGCTTGAGATAAGTGGATGAAGCATTGCGAGGGAGCTGCTAAACTGCTGCCATTGTTGTAGCTTTTCTCTAGCTCGAGGGCTTCGTATTCCAAATATGCCTTCAAACAGCCATGTCTGTAGCTTGCCTGTGTTCCGAGCCGCTGGATTCTCCCATTTAGATGCTTGTGGTAATGCTGCTGCTTGGTGAAGCAGTGCTGTTAGCAAGCTAGGCACCCTGCTGTCTTCATCTGGTTGAAAAAACCCAGCCTCTAGATTATGTGATACAGAGTAGGCTCTGGGAAATGTGGAATCACCAGTTTATTGAGTTGTGTGCCAGTTTTCCAATGCTGTTGATTTAAAAGAATTTTTTTTGCCCTGTGGTCAGACGGATGCTGTGCAATATGTAAGTTACAGCATGAATGCTGTTAATTAAAATGATTATACAGGAGTTGGCTTTGATATGTCTTAAATTAATTTTCCTACTAGTTAGATGTAATGCAAAAGACATCGTAGGTCTTCCTAGCAAATAAGCTATGATATATGGATCCATTTCCACTTCAGAACAAGCATTTTTATTTTTTTTAATTACTGAATAAAACATTTGTCTTAACTCATCTGAATAATTCCCAGGCACTGCTGTGGAGGAGAATTGATACCTTCTTACTGCTGCTTTGCCAATTGCATTTCTCTGGTGAGGGCTGGAATTTCTATGGCCTTGGCCCGAGGGCTTTTGAGGCCCCTTACGAAGTCAGGTGACAGGATCTGCAGAGATCCAGCACCATAATACATTACCCAGAGTCAGGCACAGCACTAGGCAGGGGCAGGAGCTTGTAGAAGTTGTCATGCTTAAGGGGTTTCAGAGGCTGGATCAGCTCTCTGGTCTCATTCCCAGCAAGAACACATGAGCAGCTCAGCTGGTTCAATGGAGGCAGGCAGCATGATGTGTCATGAGAACACTATTCTGCAGCAGTGTCTTAAGGGGATGTTGGTGTCAAAGATTCTGTCTAATGGGACAATAGTGATTGTTCCAAAGTCCTGTTCATGAACTGGGAATGCACATTTTTAATGTACTTAACTGGCCTGGACAGCATGTTTGGTATGCACTTCTAGGGACACATGTAGAGAGCCCTAAAACCGTTGTCCCTCTTCTTCATATGGTGTTTGCACATCATATTAAGCCAGTTAATAAGCTGGGTGGATTTGGGCCTGTTTGCAATGTACAAAGATCTGGCCCAAAGTTATCTGAGCTATTACAGTCATGCATAATTTGACTTGTATATGAAATATATGATATCATATATCCTTCAGTTTGTTTCTTCCTTGGTTTATTTGTGTGTCTACAGTGATCCCAATTTCCTTTCATTTTTCTCTGTACTGACTTCACTTCCTTTTATGTGACTGCACTTTAAGGAGCTTCCATGTGTAAAATGCGAGGCATAGACTAGTGTGATAACCATACAGTTAAAGTTTGCTTTTCTTGTTTAGGCATTTCTTTGTTTCTGGGAGAGTGGTGTAGCAGGAAAAGGGCAGTTGCAAAAAACAGATGGTGAAACTCAGGGAATATGATATGAAGAGAAACTGATGGGAAGGTCTCTTGCTCTTTTCTGTGTGTTTGTAAACATTCAGAAATGCCTTATGTCTATTAAAGAAGGAGGTAGAATTTTAATATTTATTGAAGGCAAATAATGCCAGATTTTTTGTCAGCCAAGCTAACTTTCACTTCAAGTGGTGTAATTGTCCATCACTGAGGGTCTGCAGTGTCCCAACAGTACAAACAATTGTAAGATCACAAAGACAAGTGAGGTTTCAAATCAGACATCTGAAAGCACAATTAGCATTGAAACAGGTTTCAGAGAGCTTTGTTGGTGCCACGAGATTTTACTTTATCCTTAAGCTGAGCGAGAGCCTGTTGCCTTGGTATCCACAATGCAGATGATACCGCTTCGTATTTTCTAGCCCTTGTGATGCTGGAAGATAAAGAAATTAGGTCAAAGAACATCAAGGGTGAATTATCCTGATTTTCTAAGCTTTCTAAAGAGTTTATTGCACTGCCCTTCTGCCTTGTGTAGAATTTCCCATTTTTAAGACGAAAAATTAGAATTGCATACATGGATAATGAACAGCACAAAAATCGATTTTATTTTGATTCTAATGGCTACTCTAATGTTTTTGCCCATTGTAACTTAATAGCCATAGTGAACTTCCTTGTAGGGATAAGAGACTGACTCACTCTGCATATTCACATAGACATGCAAGCACTCACCTTCAGCCCCATCTATATCCAAGGAGCTGCTGCTCAGTTTGGTTCAGCTTGTTCACATGCACCAGCAGAACCTGCTGCAAGATGGTTTATGTGTAGAAGAGGAATTATGGGATCCTAGACTGTTAGATTTTCTGCCAGGGTGTATGTCTATGCAGCATAATGTCTAAATATACAAACCTTTCAGTCTTTTTAAAAAGCCAACTGTCATGTCAGGGCCAGCAGGGTATTAACACAAATATGCAATTAACATTGCAATAAAGTCACATGAGCTACTGGTGAAAGACCTCAGTGGGATTGCGAAGAAGCCAGGTTGACACTTTGGGAACAGAGATCATAAAAGAAAATCCTGTGTCCGAAGACACAGGATGTCCTGTCAAAGGACAGATTAATAAAGCTAAAGGTGATGATAATTCTATTTTTTAGTATGGCAAAGAAGGAAAAAGGCATAACACTATAGTCAAATGGACACACTTCAGATTAAGTATTTATGGGAAGAATGGTGAAAGAAAAAATCTGCTGGTATAATGCTTTGAGTCCTGCTTGCAGATACTCAGCCTTAGATTTACAAACAGGTGAGTTCTGTAATTAAATTTCATCTGGAAAATCTAGGTGGGAAAACAGTATCTAGGGCTAGTAGGATCCAGATAGTTTCGTGCCCAGTAATTTGCAAATTTATTCACTGGTCGTAATGGGAGTCTAATATCAATACTACAGACTCCAGCAGCAAAGAAGTGATTGTCAAAATGCAACCAGGCTGCTTGGATTGACTGAATGCCCATGGAGGTCTATTAAATCAAAAGGTTGTTAAATAAAACTAAGGTGCTTTATTTCAGGAGAGCAAACTTTTCGAGTAGGAATGAACTGATCAAGGGGAACTAAGGAGCTCAAGGATTTGTTGTTAGAGGTGTCTTGGAGCTGCTGACATCAGAAGTACAGAACTTGCCTCAACTTTGAATAAAGACAAAATCTTTGTAAAAAAGTGCTGGAGACAATTGGAACATGAAATGTTTCTGACAGACCAGATTTTATGGTCCTTTGAGACAATTTATTTGTTTGGATGGTTAACATAGGGGCGAATACAAAAGCTAGATAAAGAAAAGATAATGGCAAGCTTTGCTGACAGGGGGATTACAGGGCTGGAGACATGTTTTAAACATAGCCCTGAGGAGAAGAATTCACACTGAATAGTTCAGTTAATGATCTTGCATAAAAACTAGCAGTGTTTCTAAGGACAGATTACCATGGGCAGTTAGATGATAATCAGGTAACATCCCTTCCCCATGGGCTTTTCCAGTGGTAGGTTATATGTGGTGGTCACAGTCCTCCTAGCCAGGGCACATCTGTGACCAGGCTCTGGAGTGCCAGTGAAACTTGGTACTGACATGAAGTTATGAGGCACCAGCAATATGAAGAGGATGGTGACAACAAGAATTACTCTTACAAACCAAAACCATGACAACATAGCATTTGGAAGCAGTAGTGGAAGAGTATGTAGGACGTGGTGCATGATCAGATGTTTACAGAGAGTCATAGGTGCAAAGTAGCCAGGAAAAGAATATCTACAATCCGGATGTCTTGAGGTGCTTCAAGTGAGGAATCGGCAGAAGGGTGGGAATTACTAACTCCACTGTTCAAGGGGTTAATGTGCACTGCTGTGTGTAGTTCCACTCTCTCATTTTCACCACAATTAATCTCTATAGTGGAGTGGTGTGGAGGAAATAGACATCTGAATGACCAGAAGAATCTAAATCATCTAGGAAGGTGAAAACTGAGAAATGATGGCTGTTCCCTATGAACGCATCAAGGAGATAAACTCTGTCAAGAAGAGCAGCTCTTTTGGCATGAAGGACAAAACTGGCCAAAGGAGGACCGGTTATAATTTGATTAAATAAGAGTAAATTTGGGCCAGAATGTAATTCCGAGCTATGGAAGTAGTGTCTTCCCACAAAGAGTGATGAGGGTGAAGACCACAGCTAGTTGTAAGGTGGTCTCAAGGAACTGTGTTACAGGGGCATTCTCTTTCTGTTCTCTGAGCCAGCACCCTGTTACCAGCAGGTTCTTTCAGGGCTTGCAGTTTGTGAGGAAGCATCCAAAGTAGCAGGACAATTAGGTATTGCTGCAGCAATGCCATAACACCAGCGGGTCCAGAGATGGGATACTTCCCCTCTACTCTGCTCTTGTGAGACCCCACCTGCAGCACTGACTCTGGCTCTGGGTCCTCAGCACAGGAATGTCATGGTTCTTTTGGAGCAGGTCCAGAGGAGGGCTACAAAGATCAGAGGGCTGGGGCACCTCTCCTGTGACGACAGGCTGAGAGAGCTGTGGTTGTTCAGCCTGGAGAAGAGAAGGCTCTGGGGAGCCTTGGAGCAGCTTTCCAGTACCTAAAAGGGGCCAACAAGAGAGCTGGAGGGGGACTTTTTAAAGGGACATGTGGCAGTGGGACAAGGGGGAATGTTTTTAATCTGAGAATAGTTTTGATTAGATATGAGAAGGAAATTCTTTGTTGTGAGGTGCTGGAACAGGCTGTCCAGAAAAGTTGTAGATGGATGCCCCAACTCTGGCTGTGTTCAAGGTCAGGTTGGATGGGGCTTTGAGCAACATGGTCTAGTGGAAGGTGTCCCTGCCCATGGCAGGTGGTTGGAACTAGATGATCTCTGAGCTCCCTTCCAACTCAGACCATTTTATGAGTCCAAATCCTACTGAACTCTCAGGGCACATGTAAGAGATGAAGTGTAGTTACCAGATTTAGAATCTGTTCTTGGCACTAAAAAGTAATGCTTGCCTCTGAAAAATAAAACCCATTTCTTGAAGACTCTTGGTGACCTGGACTTTATATTTATGCCTCTTCAAAAAAAAATAATAATAGTTGCTTTGAAGACTTCAGGAAGCTCTCATTCCTTATACTATGGTCACTTTCAAAAGAAGAAAATTTCACTGGATGAGTCTGAACTCTCAGAGGCTTAAGAAAAAAACGTTTTGGATGCCAGTAGTTTAAATTGGATCATGTCTGATCAGAAGATTTATTCCTTTTTGGCAAAGGCTATTACTAAGGATACTGTGAATGACTACTATCATACTTTAAAATAGTTTCCTTTGTCTTTCAATAAAAGCAGCTCTCAGTGTCTTGGAAGTTTTGCCTACCAAAATGTTTGTAGACAAATCACTTCTCATGTGCACTGCTTATGATCCTCTATCCTTAATTTACTTGCTATCCTTAATAATCTGAACAGAAAACTGAGTAGAAAATGATGGATACCTGGTTATTAATATCGGAATCACAATGCTCTTCAACTTAATGTATCTTAAAACACTGAGAATAGCTTTAACACAGATTTCACGCTAACCTTGAACCATACTGCTTAAACTGTTCAAGGTTTAGACCTTTCAGCAGAGAGGAATAAACCTTTCGGAGTCTTTGGATTCTGGAAACAGGAGTGTCCAGTGAACTCCCCATCCTACTGGGCTCCACATAAGTTGCAGACAGGGCTCTCAGACTCCTGCCACCATGTGCCTGGTTGTATAGGAGCTCTCTTCCCTGGGCATTGGACTGTTGCTTTGGAGGCTACCGAGGTGATGGAGTCCTGTGTCTCAGACACAAATGAGAAAAGACACAGATAAGGAAAGATGAAGAAGCATAAGAAACAAGAAGGATGTAAAAATGCCATAATGAACTCGTGTGTCTTGAGAAAACCTCTAATCTAATGAGAATGGATTTTGTTTGAGAGATTGTACTGGTACAATTAATTATTCATGGCAGCGACATCATTAGGATTTCATTTTATTTAAAGGCCTCTAAGTGACTTGGAAAATTGGGTTAAGCTGAAGAGGAGTTTGAGGAGAGAGACAGGGGAAAGCTTTTCCTTTTATTGTCTTTGTCTAATATTTTCTACATAGCTATTAGAAGTACAAACACAAATTACACTCAATCTCTAACATTCCTGCATTAAATGTGGGCATAAATTTGAACCACATAAATACAACATCTGGGCCAAATGGGAACCTAGATGGCTTTTTGTGGGACAAATTAGATACCATTAACGTGACCTACTGTCACTTGCTGGGGACTTGCTATATTTCATCACTGTACGTTTACACCAGCCTATGACCAGTGGCTGCAGACTTGGGCTCCCAGTGGAGAGAGGGTCTGCATGGACTTCCTGTTTGTCCTGCAGCAGCATAAGTGTAGACACAAACAGAGGTTCATGGAGCCATTGTCCTAAAACTGGAATGACTTTGGCTGGGGTACATACATACAAAAGACACAAGTCTTTTCCTTGGCTACAGTAGAAAGCAGAGGCAGAAATGGTCCTAAAAGCCAGTAGCAGCCAGACCTGTCCTTCATCTACAGCAGCTAAAGCTCTTTACACTTGACCACACCACCAGGTATATTGTTGACAGACAACAGCACTTGTCGGGTGGTTGCTCACCTCTCTGGAGAGGACAACCTGTACAGCAGCCCACACGGGGTGGGTGGTGTCCCTACAGGCAGCCCTGTTGTATGGCCTGAGACCACGTGCCCTGCAAGGCAAAGGTCATGGGAGCAAGTCAGGGATTATTACGCTTCTCCCCTCTCCCTCCCCTCACCCCTGTAATTCCATACCTGATTCCCAGATAGGTTACACAGCCTCGGAGCTGCTAGAGCTCATGCACTGTTGAGAAGATTGGCGTTTTTTCTTTAACACATGAATGCTTAGCCTGGGAATTATGCAGACGTCTGAGTGTTTAAGAAGTCTGGTTTTCTTTTTCTTTTTGTAATGTTTATTTGTTCCTTCCCTTGTAATTCTCCCTGTTGACTCATGGACATCATTCAGGGACAGATTTAAAGGGAAGCAGACAGACTCCAGTTCTGCTCCATCCCTGAAGCAGTAGAGATTTGTTTAAAAGTGCTATCGGGAGCACACTTGGTATGACTGGAATGCTCAGGGCTTTATTTTTCATTTCACATCACATGCAAAGTAGCACAGCTATAGCTTGAGATGTTCATGTGGCCCTGGTGGTACCATCTCAGCCTTGGCTGGCTGAGGGTTGTGTAAATTATTTACAGCAGCTTTACTGAGGATGTTCACAAACAATGGACTGGCCCCTGGGAAGAATGTGAGAGCCATTGGGCAATGGCTCTTAAAAATGAAAAAGTATGTCTGCAAGTACTGGTCTGGATCCAGTTTCAGGCTTGCTCTGAAACCCAGAGGCAATCACTCTTGCTTTGATGTCTTGAAGGGTTTGTTTCACAACATTTATATCTGGCTGACACTAGGAGGGAAAACTCCTATTGAAATTTTTTAATTAAGGAGAAATTTCAATAAGAAAAATGTTATTCGTTCTACAATCCTCAAGTGTCATCTTACACAAAAATACACAACAGCTTCAAGCTCCTAAGCTCACATTCACCTGAAACCTAAGCTGGGTCACAGCAAGGATTTGGCTGGCATGAGTTGTACCACCCAGGTCAGCCTTGAATCACAAGAAAATGTGTCAGTTGTTGCTGTTTTGCTAAAGCTGTGTCTTGCCAGCAGCATCTCCCAGGTGATGTCCTGGGCACCTTGGAGCTGCAGCCCAGCCAGGCTGGGAAGTCACAGCCCTGCGGTCCTCCCTGTTCTCCTGTACTTCTCTGTTGGTGCTCACTGCTCCACTGAAGTTGAGTGTGCAAACACTTCCCAAAAGGGCTAGAGGCCAATCCTTCTGAATTTTAGAGTGCCTCTAATTGTTGCTGCAGTCCAAAGAGAGAGAGAATGAGACCTACGCCTTGCAGATGGAGACTTTGCAGAACCATGTGGCTGCCTAAAGCATGTGTAGGCAAACGTTTTGTACTGGTGGTAAATTGATTTCCAGTGAAGAGCTTGAGATGCCTCAGCTTTAGGACTTCAGGTGTGTTCCCTTGGACACTTATCTTGTGTTCTATGGTGTATGTCATGCAAGGGTGGAGGTCTCTGCTCCTTTTGGCAGTGTCCTTACGACTACTTGCTTTTCTCTAGCTGCATCTGGAGAGCATTGGAAATGGCTTCCCACAGTGTCCCATCTTAATCAGTGTGAATGGGTGACTATTTTGGGTTGTGAAGCCTCTCCCTCAATTCCTTGGGGCCTACTCTTGCTGCTTACCAAGAGAAAAACTTTTTCTCTTTTAACACAGGGGCCTGCCACCTTCCCAAGCTTCCAACAGATGAAATATGGCTGCAGCCCAAGTGTTTATTTAGATTTCAAGAAGAAAGAACCACAGAAGGAAAAAGTCTATTCAAATAATAAGACCTTTTCTCCTGATGGCTTTTTGATGACATTATTTTGGTGGCTAGACACTTGACTTCACAGAATATAAATATTCATTTGCCTTCCCATATGAGACAAAAATTCAAGTCAAATAAATTCAAGTCAATTTGGTACTCTCACTTCTCTCCTTTTAAAAAGTTCTTTATTATTTTTCAACTAAGTAATATATGTTTGACTAGCCATTAATTTTTCCCACAAATAACCTTGGATAAATAAAATAATTTTAAAAAGAGAGGTGAAAAGTAACTTCTCAATTCACAGAGAATTTCTTCTGTCAGTCATTATCAACCTTGGCAAAGGTAAATCTTCATACTGTATGTGAAAGCTGACCAGTCAATCCTCAATTAATGAAAATAGATTTCCTTTGCTACTGGTTCACACAAACTTGAATTGCTCTCCCTGGGACTTTAGTGGCACTATTCAAACTGTTGAAATGCAGCAATGCTTTTCTAATCATCCATTATTAAATCCCAGTCATCCAGATCCTTGCTAAGCAAAACTTCTGACAATGTCCTTTAGCTGTGGCCCAATTTTTATCCAAGAAAATTTCAAAATCCCTCTTCAGTTTATTAGAGCACTGTGTTGGCAGCTGCATCACAGCCTTGTGGCCGGGGAGTGCTCAGGGCAGTGCAAGTATGTGTTGCTTTACAAACATAGATCCAAACTCTACGTCCAGGCTTTCAAGGGTTTGTGCTTCTGGGCTCAGTTGTCCTGTTAGTCAACTTCAGAGAAACTTGCACACTTAGATCCTGCCGACTTCACTGAGAAACAAACACTTGCCTTGGTGTAGATTTAATTGTTTTCTTCATTTGGGATGGATTTTGATATATCCTTACCCCTTCTTAAACATTAAGAAGAACAACCCTTTCTTTTGGGAAAAAAAGAGGCTTTGGGACCTTTTGTCTTAGTGCTTTGTAAGGAAAGACAGTAGTTCCTTCCACATGGCATTTCTAGTAAAGGGAAACACCATGTCATCCTAGGGCAGGAACTGGTGCTTGCTTTGGTTCCCTTTAAGGGTCCCCATACTGCAGGAATTTTAGTCTTTTTTCCCTAGCAAATCAGGAAAAAGCCCTTTTAAGGTTGACACTGTGTGTTTTTCCTCAAAAGAAGAAATATATTTGTCAGAAAAACTAATGTCATCTACTAAGTTCTGTTATCTGAGTATGAGCTGACTTGAAGCAGCATCAGCTGGGAGAAAGCTGGTTCCAAGCTACAGCTGCTGTGAATTAGCACAGGCCCAGCAGGAGCCTGGGGAAGAGCTGTGAGCCTTGGGGGGCTGGTGGAAGAAGGTTTAGTGTTCTTAAGTTTGGGCTGGTGGGTCAGTTTGGTCTGAGTCAGTGTGAGTGTGAATAGTGAGTAGCTAGGAAGATCCTTGTCCTTAAGGAGACTGTGTTGATACATGCAAATTTTGAGCTTGTTGAA
Source organism: Bombycilla garrulus (assembly GCA_013400315.1). Taxonomy (NCBI): domain Eukaryota; kingdom Metazoa; phylum Chordata; class Aves; order Passeriformes; family Bombycillidae; genus Bombycilla; species Bombycilla garrulus. Next base: position 42,535 of record VXBU01003627.1, read on the forward strand.
GCTCCCTGAACTAGCAGTAAAACACAGGACTGCTGTGTAAGAAAGGATAGGTGGAAATAGCTGGATGCATCTTTTAATGGCTGCTGTTCCTGTGTTTTGGGTGGACTGTTATGACTACAAGGCAAGCGGTCTGTGGCTAAAAGGTGAGTGAAAAACTAATTAACCTTTGTGGATGCTGAGAGAGGGGAGTGAAAGTTTCAGTGAAGAGAAAGGGAGGAAGATTGTGTGCAGCAAAACACTGCTGAGAAAGGAGAAGAGATGTCAGCATACCTAAACCAGAATCACTTGCTGAGACTTCTTGAAGGCATCTGGATATCTACCTCCCATCCCACCCTGATGCCTTGAGTAGCTAGCAAAACTTCATACTTGGGAAAGAACAGCTTACAAAGCTGTTCTGGGGCCTTTCACTTTGGTTCAGTAGAGCTAGCTGCTAAAATATGTCTTTAGTGAGCTCTTTTTGGACTGCCTTCTCTCCTGGGAGTTGTGTTGCCTGTGCTGCACTGGTTGAGTGGTTCCCTCCTTCCTTTCCCTTGACTTCTGCTTGCTTGGACCTTCCCACAGAGCTGGCTAGTGTTTGTTTGATATCACACCCCTGCTAGTAATAAGCATGTATCTGGTTGTTTTGTTTTTTAACTGGACATTATTTAAATATATCAGTGAAACACTCTGTACTGTGAAACAGGAATAATAAACTTCTGAAAGCTCCAGGCTCCTGCCTGGTGCCAGGAGAATGAGAGACGAAGATTTCTGCCTGCAAATCCCAGCACTAACAGGGCCTCTTTATTTGGTCCAGTGAGTCTCTGTATGTGGGTGTTGGGTACAGTAGCATAATTTTAGAGGTGTGAATTGATTTGTCCCATTTTTCCCCCACATGTCCCAGGATATTGGGAGACGAAATCTTAGTTATTTGAAGGAGAGTGGGAAAAAAGAAAAAGGTGGTTAGATTTAATGAAAGCTCAAGCTCCATTACTTTTTCTCTATCCTTAATTATTTTTTCTGCTTGTTTGACTCAATTAACACATAGGAAGGGCTGCACAGTTTGCTGCCTGATCCTCAAAAGGTTTGCATGCAGGCTTCCTCAGTAAATGTTCTAAAGCTTCATTGTACAGATAGGTAGCCTATGCTGCCTCCTGATGTTGGAGTTTTTTCTCCTAGTTCAGCGCATAGATCTGCATAGATTGCTGTACATTTTTTACTCTTAGCAGCTAAATGTTTTGTCCTCAGAAATAATCCTTCTTCTCAGAGACAATTCTTTTCCCAGTTGGATCTCAAAGCTGGACTTCAAAGCTTCATAGAAATTGGATTGAGACCCATCTATGTTATTCTTAGACTGTAACAGCTGCTGTATTTGAAGTAGAGGCAGCTGCTCTTGATCTGTAAGCTGCCTATCCAGGAACCAGCAGAGTTTAGGTCAGAGCTCAGCAAAGTCCAAATGCTGAAATTCTGTTACTCAGCTGAATTTTATGTTGAAGTACCTCTACACCAAGTTGTGGTTGCAGTGGTGACTGTAGTGTAGGTGTAACACAGTCAGACATTCTTGAGTATCCCATTAGGCACCTAATACCATCCAAATTTTGGGTTTATATTGTCTTGGCACTTACTGTGTTGGAGCCATTTTGCTTTGAAGTTCCCAGAAAGCCTCACAAGGCTAATGTAAATCTCCAAATCCTCAAACTCGTTGTATATTTTGCTTCTCAAGTGAAAAGGTTGGAGAAAAGGGAATTGGATGCTTTGGCATGGGTTTTCTTTGTTGGTTTGTTGTTTTTTTTCTCTCACGAGTAACAGAGTCATGTGCAAAAATAATCAGTATGATGCTCTAGCTTTGTGTGAGTGACTGTGCACTGAGGGAATCTGGCTGTCCATAGCTGTGTGGCCCTAAGGATTGGTGTGTCTTTGCATAGCAATGCAGTGGAAGTACCACATGCTCTTTTTAGGAGATCTTATCTGGACCCTGAAGAATAGGGTGCTAGTTTTGGTTTTGAAGCAATAGCATTAATTTGGATCTCTCTGAATATAGCTCATATCTGGCCAAAATTTGGTGACTGTTTCAGAAAGTCAGGGTGAATTTGTGTGTGTGTGTACCACAGTTTGTTGTTCCACAGCAGAATTGCTGCCCAGATGGATTTGAGTTGTGTACCAAGGTGAAGGTAAACAAATGCATATACACTTCATCAGACCTCAATTACTCTCGTAAATTATGAACTGCCTCTTTTTAGAATGCCATCAAATTGCTGCTCCTCTTCCAACTTAAGAAAACCATTACATTATACAGAAAGAAACTGTGTGTTTTTCCCCTGGTTGACTTCTGGCTAAGTTCCTTTGCTTGGTTTGTACCCTAAACAGCTAAATGCTTAGTCCTTAAATATAATCCTCCCTCTTGGAGGCAAATGCTTTCCTTTCAACACTGTTTCCTTCATAACAGGGCAAGGGTGGGATTCCCAGCCCTGGGCTGATCTGCAGCTCTAGACTGAAACTAAATACAATGCCCTGGGACCAAGTCCCATCATCTGCAGAAGCTGGAAATGTTTCTTGTGTTAGCTCAGTTTGTGGCCACACTGGGAGAGTTTGTTTTCACACCAAACACTTGACTGACTTCTCTATTGTGAGGAAAGGAGAATCTAGGACTGATCTCTGAGAGAAAAGATTTTACCTTAGCAAGAGTCCTTTCCAGAGACATACTGTTATTTTTTTTAGTGGGTGTGCATATACAGTACTTGCCTCCATGAAACACAAGTGTAAATGTTTTTCTGGTGGTGTGCTTCTGTGTACAACATCAGTGTTCAGAAGAGCTGCTTGTATGTGCTGCTTGTTGTCTTTAAATCATTGCACAAGTGGAGCAATGCTTGCCTAGCTCTTATTCCCAGAACATCAAATTTGATCACCCTAGTGACAGGGTTTGGGTAACTTATGAATCCTAGCCTGTTTGCATAGTGTTGCTCAACATGTATTTTAGTTTCAGGTTGACTTCCAAGTTCAAAACACATTCAAAATGCTGGTTTGAAAACACCAAGTACCCACTTGATGATTGTTCTTTCTAACCTATTTCCCCCATGTAGTTCAGTGCTTTCTTGCCAGGGATAGCCTCTATTTGGTTCCAGTTTTGACCTCCCATTGTGCAGGGAACTGAAAGTCTTCTTGGAGCTTAACCTGGCCCAGTCCTAAACATGGTGCCTGTCTCCGTGTGGGGTAAGGAGGCCTTCATTCTGGGTTTGTAAATAACCACCCATCAGGAGCAGAAGGTGAATGCTCTTCTTATTGTAGTGAATATTTTGAGTGAAGTTTTCTGTCCCTCTTGAGTGATGAGAGAAGACATTGGAGATGCTTGGTTTACTTCTGTGCGTATGGGGATTTTGGATGCCTGCAAGTTTGCTAGGCATGTTCTTTAGCCTTTATTTTCTAAATCATATTGTATCTATGCCAGATAGAAAGTACTAATTTTTGTGTCGTCATTCGGAGTACCAGCAATTCCTGGTTATTTGTGTTACAGACAAAGTCTTTGGGGATGGAAATGTATCTTCTTCAGATGAACCAGATACTTTGAAATAACTGGCTCCATATGAGAAAAAAGCAATAGGATGACTGGAAATTGTGACAAAATATTTTCGTTACAATGCTTAATGCCTTCCTGAAACTCTGGTGGTGGTTTTCACTGGTTTTCTTAAAAACAATGCCGTTACATCTTATCCGTTGGGTTAGAAGAGAAAGCTGTGTAGTGTGTAGAGATTTCTAATTTATCAGACTATATCAGAATTACTGCTGTTTTGTTAGAATGAAGATCACTGATGATTTGCTGGGTCTAATAATGGCAAAATAATTTCCCTTAGTTACTTTCTACTTTTTGATAGCAATTTTAGACTACCTTGTTGACCAACAGACAGCATAACCATTTCCTAACTCTAGATGGTACCCTTAAAGAAGAAAATAATCTTGCACAGTCTTGTAAAAGCTACTCTAATTTGAACATGGTTATTGAGGTCTGGAATACTGAGCCACTACTCAATGCCAAAGTCCTTGGATTTGACATAATGACTTTTAAGAAAAAGGTACTTAGTTAAGAGTAAACAGAAGCCATATCTATGGAAGCTGGCAAATGTGTTCTTCCATTCTACTCCTTGGTGGCAGTGAGTGGAAGTGCCTGTGAATGTTAAAGCAGTGAATTTGTGTTGAATATAGATTCTGCAGTCACATCCAGTTTCTGTTTTTTTATGCTTTTAGGGGTGTATTTTTTTTGCTAGTTGGTATGTATTCAATTGCTTCTATTTCTCTTCTAAAGTCTGCTCGTTAAGACCACAAACTACTGCTGAAAGAAAAGGAAGACTGAGTCAGTTGTTAACATTAATTGCCTGCTGTTTGATATCCTTAAGCTTATTGCCTAATGGCATGTATGTGGGTTTTAGAGGACAAGAGGGATTGTGAGGGGAATAAAATGGAGACCTCCATGGAAATAAGATTTATCTTTAGCATTCTGGCTGAGAAGAAATGATCAAGCTAAAACTTTTGCTCTTTAATCTGTCTTGATCTGTCATGTCAACCAGTTTCTTTCCTTGCAATGGTACCACCTGAAACAAGCATTTTCTGAGTAAATCCATGTAATGTAGATGTAGAATAGAGAAGAGCCCAGTGTGATGCTCATTCTTTGGCCACACAGGTGGTTCAACACCACCTGTCAGTTGTCTGCGCTCCACTGAGTTCAGTGGTCAGGGGATTGACTGTGAGGTGCTTCCCATCAGCACTTGTGGGTTTGGCATCATTAGGGCTTCTAGGAAGTTTGTCAGTCTAACCATGTAACTTGTTTAGGATTTTGGAGAACTGACCCTTCTTGAGGCCAAATCCTTCTGGGGTAACAAGATACACAAGCACAGCTACAGTCAAGATATCTGTAACAGAAATTGCACTCCCTTGCAAATTTATCTGGGAAGAGCACTGAAGTAAAAAGCAAAGGATCACTCTAGTAAATGTATGCCAGGTGATTCCACTAGGCTTTTACCAGCAGTGGATTTTGTTAGGGATTTACCATAGCAAGTAATAGTGCTCTCAGACGGAACAACAATTTAGCACAACCAATTAGGTAACCATTGCAGGTGTGCAAGTGTGTTTATGGCCTCATCTGGGGAGTAAATTTTAAATGTCCTGGGGAAAGTAAATGTGTTGACTCCCCAAGCAGTGGGTATTTGCAGAGCGGTTATCAGCCCTCTGCAGTTAAAGCAGACCAGATTGCGGAGATGCTTGGGTATTGTCATGTGATCTGTACCACCTACACCTGGTGCTTTGAGATGGGAGGTGTGGTGTTTCAGAACAGAATAAAAATAGTCTAATTCTCACATGAACACTGTCTTTCATCTGCTTCTTTATAACAGGATGTGGGATTTGGAAAAATTAGAGCAGAATCTTCATCCCCAGTTCATTCTGCCAAGCTCACGCCGGCAGGACAGCTTGGGGTTCTGCTTTCCTGGGAGTTGGGCTGAAGGCAGGTACCATTGTAGACCACAAGTGGTCCTAGGCAGTGACTGAGTGATGCCCTTGCTCATGATTTCGGCAAACTTGCTAAGATGGACCTCCTGCCATATGAAGAAGTAGCTGTGCATTTAATCCACAGGGAAATAAGTTGTTAGCTCCTCTTTTGGTTTGAGGTTCAAGCCATAATCAATCCATAAAGTCGAGGAATTAATTAGCTTTGAAAAACCTGAATGCAATGCTAAAAGGCACATTCAGTTGAAGAAACTCACATTTAATCCAAGTCTTCCTTCTGAATATAAGAATCTAGGTGGTTCTGATATGCAATTAAAAATGAACAGGTGGACATGTATTTGAAAATGAAGTTTGGGTTCATCTGAAGTTGATCTTTTATAGAAATAGGTGAAATGGAGTCACATTTTACATCTTGCTTTGGTTTCTACAAATATATTGAATCTTAAGTGTAGCCAAGCAGCAGAAGCACCAGCCATTAAATATAACTCCTAACTTGTAATTAATTAATTTAGTTAAGCACAATTCTTTCCACCACTTTCCTTTCTGTTTTGCTGCAGGGAGAGGCTGTACTAGTAGTTAGTAGTGAAATGGATCACATGTGCTAGCCATTAAATAGTTGAGTGTCAAGAATCAGAAGAATTAGAAACCTAGACTTGGGCTGTCTGATGAATTTTGTGGTGCTCTTCTACAGGAGTTAGTGTGCTCTTTCCTGCCAATTGTAGTGTGGGCACATTTTAGGCTTGAAGCTTGCAGGAGCACACCACAGCAGTTCTCTGAGAGCTCCTGCTTTTGTAAAAACACAGCAGTCCTTTAGGAATGTGTAGGAAGAGTCTATAGTTCAGCTAGCACTTAACACTGGAGTAGCCCTGCTTTGGGCTTTCAGTGTGTTTAGGGACCTGCTCTTCCTGCAGGCTCAATAGCTTTGAAACTTAGTCTAGAGTATCTTGAATTCTGCCCTAGCTAGGAAAGCCAAAGGTGGCTCCGAAATGTGCATTTTCTCTGTATTTCTAAACTTAACAAAATAAACTTCAGCCTAGATAGATCGTTGGTTCTGTGGCTTGCAGCAAAATGTAATAAAATGAATAACTGTAGTTTAATATCATCTCACACAATTGTATTACTGCTCAATTACTTTTTTTGACCTCTTTGGAAACATGTTTCTCTTAAAACACACTCAGTCTGCAGTTGTCACTGTCCTCTCTATGTCTCTTGTGTCAAACAAATTGATAACTCTTGTATTACATCATGCCCTGGCTCCAGTTTGTAGGAGCACAGCAAAGTGAAAGGTGTTGTGTGTCTTGGACAAAGAGCTTGTCTGCTCAGTGGCTGCTTGCTCAGTTTCTCAGATTTGAGAAGACTCAAGATAGCTATTTATTTTTCTGAAGTTATTAAGCAAATATGATAATTCTCTTCTGTCAGTGGCTGAGGTTTGGAACTCAGTAGGCTTTTCTTGTAATAAATTAAACCTACTGAGCTAATTCTACCACCTCCTTCAGTAAGTAGTCTATCCAGTCAACAGTACTAACAGACACCCTTCACTGACTTGAAACAAGTATGATGAGACTCCTTGGCTCTGATTTAAGAAGTAGTTCCATCATCTTCTGGGTTGTTTTCAGTCATGAAAATATTTTGCATAAGCTGATACTTGACAGAGAAAGGTGTTGACACAACAACTGCTTCTGGATAGCCTAGGAAAGGCAACAGAGAGGGTAGGGTTTTTTTCTACCATTGTTTTGAAAAGTGTTGTAGGATTTTTGTTAGTCCACAGCAGGTGCAGGATTGTTAATCTTGTCCTTGTGTGATACTGGACAAAATATGGACTCATATTTTGTGTGGCTGCACAAGGAGAAAAACTGCAGGTTGTTTATATGGACTAAATAATCCTGGACATCTTACTTTATCATCCCATGGTTAAAGCCTCAAACAAGATCTTAAAGGTCTGCAGGATCAGATTTAAGTGCTGAACGCCCACAAATCATGTTAGGTTTATTGTATGATGGAAGCAGAAGGGAAAAGTACAGCTTGGCGCTCACTTGATCACACCTGGAAAAATCCAGCCTATAACTGTATTAAGGACTAGAAGCTACATACTGAACTCTTGAAAAGGGAGATTTGCCATTGAGTCTGAGAGCAGTTGTATTGCACAGGTGGTGTTTGAAATGAAAGCTTCTTTCCAAATGCCAATAACATTCTAAATGTTTCTAAAAATAATGAGGACTCTGTTAAGAAAGAAATATTAATTTTGTGCAGGACATCATTGGGATATATAATGCATTTTATGGTATGTGTAATAATCTTCTTCAACTTCTAGTGGAGAACTTGAGTGCTTTGAGGCCCTCAATTAAGTCTCACTGCTGTCTCTGAAGCTGTCCAGCTAAGAACCAGTTGCCATAACCAGAAAGTCTTCTCCTTGTTGACAGGCAGAGATGCCTGTACTAATCAAGGTGTATTACTGGACATCCAAACTCTGTCACGTTTCAGGTTCACAGTTTTATGCGTGTCTCAATCCAGTCCTATCTTCTGTGTTACTTCAAAGTATGGTCCTGTCAGACACCTCCTAATGGAAAGAGCCCACCCTGGAGGTGGCAAGACTGCTGGTAATGAATGCCTGCCTCTGCTCAGTAGCCTCATTACAGATAAAAAATGTAGGCTTAATAGGGAGCTCTGGTGTCTTCCTGGACAAATACTTTCTAGTTCATTCAACTGCTTCCATTAAATGTTTCAGTACCCTTTAGTTAATAGAGATGCTATTACCTTTGCAGTTAGTTGGGGTTTTTTTTAAAATAACCTTTCATTTACAGATAGAAGGGATAAACTGGAATGCCAGCAGTTGGTGGGTTTTTCCCCCTAGTTATGAAAGGAGAGGCTGAGAGGGTGAAGTAGCGATGGACATGGACTTCTAGATTAATGCTGTTTGTAACTGAGATTTTGAGGGCAGCTGTGAGACATTGAGGACTGGGAATATCTCTTCCAGTTTTAGCACTTTTGCCTCAATGAATAATAGAAAGGGCAAGATTTGGTGTGTGTAGATGCTCCAGGTCTCTTAAGACAGCATGTCTCAAAACTTTGCTCTTTCCCAGCTGTGAGAGTTGGTCTCTTACATTACAGTGAAGAAAAAAAAAAAATTAAAAAGAAAGCAGCAGGGATGATTGCAGTGAAAGAGAAATATTAAATGTAGTTTAGAGCTGGGGGCAGCCTTTGTTTTGCAGATTATTTTCTGGCTTTCAGCCTGATTCAGGAAACCACTTCTATCAAGAGAATGAAAGATTAAAGTCAGAAATGTAATTGCTTAAGAAAGAAGATTTACTACCCATGAGGTTCATTGGCATCCAAAATAAGTCCTGTTCTGTAGTGTACACTATATCTCAACCACACAGAAAACTATCACAGAGAAATAGAAATCCTTGCAGCTCTAAGAACAGGCTTCTAGTTCCACCACAAGAAAGTGATTTCTCAATACCACTGCAATGTGGTTTCTAGTACAGAATTTCTGCTTACAGTATTCTTCTGTCATCTGGTGAATTTAAAGAATGAAATTATAAAGGCGGAAATATTTTGTTATTATAGATCAAATAAATTAAGTCCCAGTCAGATGAATAGCTTGTTGAGTTATCCATAAGACACTTTATTTTTCTTCATGTCTCATTCATATAAAGTAGTATAAATGTTGCTCTTCTGCCTATTAGCATGTGATGCAACACATACTATGTCTTTGGGCTGTCTAGGCCAGTGCCAAGAAGATAGCTCTTCTGGTGGATATGAGGCAGCCAAGAGGCTTTAGAAATGCTAATTCAGTATTTTCTGAGCTGTGCTCTTATTACAGTAATTATTATGAGAAAGAAA
>VXBU01003627.1:52683-226491 GCA_013400315.1 Bombycilla garrulus
TTTTTTGCATTACCAGAGCACATAGAGAATCTTGTCCTAAGGAGGTTACTGTTTTGGAGTGTGGTCTGTTTCTCTTGTGCTTGTTGCAGTAAGATCACCAACACCCTTTTGGCAACAACCTTTACTAGAAATAGGCAACTTGGGGGCCAAGCCAAGGTATCTGGTTTACTTCCATGTGTCCAAACACCAGTAATACCTCTAAAGCTATCTGAAGGCATGTACCATAAAAAATGTGCCAGATTATATACATTGGAAAGTGGCTGCCAAGAAATAATGACAGTAATTATTTTCACTGGCTTTTTATTTTTTTTGGCTCCTCCACCTCCGTGAGCCCGGAAATAAGTCAAACCCAGGCGATGTGTTGGAATATGAATTTCAGATTAACCACCTTCTCAGTATCCCTCTGGCAACATGTTTGCCCCAGTGGCTGATAGACATTTTAGTTCCTCTATGGACAGCACCAGTTGGGAACTGCAGAACTTACCTTACCAGAATTAACTTGAGAACAAGATCTTCCCTGGATGAGAGGATGGAGGACTGCAATTCCAATTTAAAAGTTGAGCACAGAAGGCAAAAATATTGTCAAGTACTTCTACCTTCTGAATCTTCTACTTTAGTATTCTTTAGCATGAGTGGTTGCTCTCCACTTTTCCCAGCTCAGCCAGACAAGCCTATCTGCTTTTTAATTAACAGGCTGGTGTCTGGTGTCTGAAAAACTCTATCCATCTCACTGGCTTAGTGTTTCAGAAAGGCTTACATTTGAAAAAAGCATAAACATCTGGGTTGCATTCCTTAAGTATCCTCACATATCCTGAGTTGAGAAGAGCAGAATGGCATGTTGGATAAGCTGGCGTCTGAAGGTTTAAAGACTTCTGGTTAGTGCTTTGTAAGATGTAACTTGGCATTTTGTGGTACTTCTTGCTTCTGGACTGTATTTTCCTTATTTCCTTTGGAGCTTGTTTTCAGGTTTTTGATGTTATTGTGATTTAATTAGAAAACTGGTCTTATTTTTGAATGTACCAACTTCTTTGGTTTTATGCCTATAAGTAGCTACCAGAATTCTAAGGGTCAAGGATTGTTGAGGAGAAGTTTTTCCTGCAGCCTGCTCATTCATTCGTCAAGAATTTAATGGTATCTGAAGCAGCTTTTTTCTTTCTAAAGCTGTAGTAAGGACCAGTACATTTGTAAGCATTTATCCCCTGTGCCTTTTAAATAGCCTTGCTTTTTGCATGGTGGAGTTGTAGCAGGGGTCCCTTGCTCTATATGGCACATGTGTGAAGATCCTGATTTCAACAGGACCCCCAGTAAAATGTCAAGAGCTTCTGAGGCTCATGTGATACTGTAAACAACAGAAAGGAGGTGTCAAAATGCCTCTACATTCAAGGCACATACCAAACTCTCTGGAATGTGCAAAAGGTGATTTTAGTGTAGCACAAGAGTACTGATTTCCTTGTTGGATCACAACTATCCTTGCTGCTTTGCAGCCTGCCTCTGCTGGGACACATGACTTGGTGTCATGTGCAAGAATAGTGTCTTTTCCAATCCCACCTCATTGTCCCAAACTGTTTGGCTCTCAAAAACAGCTGGTGTCCTCCAGCAATATCTCTCTGGATTGGTAGACACTGTGAAGTCAGTACTCTGAGCATGGAATAATGGATCTTTCCTGGCACAGAGAGTGACATTGAATTGACAGGAGGAAAACATTAGCATAGTGCAGGTCTTGGGGCAGGACGAAGGTTGAGCCAAGTCTATGGGTGTTTACTCCGGTGATGTGAATACTGTGACTGATGACAGAGGTGCAAGGATAGACAGCTGAGATCAATGACAGGCCAAAGATGAAGCTCCTCTGTTGTATGCTGCTCTGCCATAGGGTTCTTTTAAATTGCCTATTTCTGTCAAACAAGAGATGAAATAAGTATGTAGGGCTTGCTCTGGAAAGACTTCTTCTATGTTTCCAGTACTTCCTCAGCATATTTTTATTACAATGCAAAAATACTTTCCAGTTAGTCAGCTAAAAGTTTCTTATTTGTTTATTCCATTTAACTGGACCATAGAGGTCTAGGGAGAAAGTTCAGTGCTATGTTTGGAAAACAGTATGTATGATCCTTGATTCTGCTAACAGGTGGCTGGTACTTGATCTATCAGTCCTGCCACTGGTGTTAAAAAATTATTTAAATTGATCCCAAAATGTATAATGAAGTGGCCTGCTTAAAAAGATCTCATAATTTCTTAAGAATTAGAATAGTATGTGGCTGATAGCTTCAATTTAGCCCTCATATACTGAGCCAGTTTGACCTTGACTGAATTTCTCCTGCCCCAACTATCTTTAACAGTCATCATCCAGTCTGCTACTGAAAACAAAGTTGCAATCTCCTTGTTAGCACCATTGTGATGCAAAGCCTGACAGAAAATCCTCCTGAGAGGTGATAGCTGTGCTGCAGGTGCAGCCCTGTGGAACAAATTCCAGTTGTGCTTGAGGCACAAGGGGAGAAATATAGAGATTTGAAATAAGAGATACTTTTGAGTCCTTTCATACATCCATGAGGACTGAACCAGCAATGCAGCCCGTCTCCCAAAGAAGATTGTTTGTTCTGCTGAACAAGCAGCTTTGAGATCCTATTTTTTGTTATTGTAGGAAGTTACGAGTCCTTGGATATCAATTCTGTGTGAGGAGAAGCAGAGATGTCCCATGGCAGCCCTTGCCTTCTGTGGCCGTGAATCAGCAGGCTATGAACACCTTTCTGCTCTGCTCTTCAAACCTCTCTGGGATGTCAGAAAACCACAGGCCCCTCCACGCTTTGTGCTGGACTATTTGCTATATCAGAACCCCTATGGACTCTCTAGATTGGAAAAACTGCTCTTCAAGACCTCTGTTCCCACTAGGGGATGGGGTGGCATGCCTGTGGGGTGCCTGCTCTGGGGCAGGGTTGAGGGGTTGCATGTGAGCAGCTGGGGTAATTGCAAGATTTCCTGTGGTGTTTGGGAACTCCAGGAATCATGGTAGGATATTGCATTATGGCGAAATAAAATTAAAATGTTTCTCACATGAAGAACAAGCAATCTCTTCCTTTGGCATAGTATATCAAAGTCATTAGTTTTCACCCCAGAGGAAGAAAATGCCCTCAGAATGTCAGCATTTGCAAGGAACAGAAATTTTGAGTGATCTGTGTTTTTAGGGCAATGATACCAGAAAGCCATCAGCCTGCTATGTGCTTGCACTTTCTTTTGGAAACGATATTACTCTCTTAAACTTTCTCAGACTAAAGCTTTCAAGGCTTTCTCAGGGACTGCAGACCTCCCTGTAGTTGGGCTCTTACCAAATAGGTTCCTTGAGGCTGAAGGATACAAAGAGAGCCATCATATTTCTTGGTCATCTTGAAAAGGACTTGCAGCCTCATCAACAAATCCCCTCTGAAAAAGTTTGGAGCAGTGATGACCGATGTTGTGAAATATGCCTGTGGTGGCTATCCAGCTGTTGTTAGCACCTGCAAGGTTCATGCATAGTAGATACTAGGGGAAGAGTTTGAAGAATTTGAGGCATGAAGAAAAGATATCCAAAGAGCAGATAGAATTGAGGGGTTTGACTTCAGAGACCCACGTTTTCATTTATACCTGTGTGGTGTGCTTGTGTAAAATAGGTGAAAATTTCTTTGTAAAGATTTACTATTGTTTAATCAATTCAAGCAAGAAGGAAATAAGCTTGGCACATGAACTAGAGCAATGTAAAGGAAACTGCTTTTAGGTCCATTATTTATGATATCTAGTGACAATGTCATGAGGTTGAATATGATGGATACCTTATTCATGAGCAGTGCTCGTCTGGTACCTGTGATGCTGCTTCTGACTTGAGTGTAACTCATTGGGTGCATTTATTTGCCAGTTATGGTTCTTTTAGTGGGGGTCGAGGGTCAGAGAATAGAAAAAGCAAGTATTCTTCCCACTCTTTAAGTGTGTGTTTACCTGGTGTTCAATGACAGCCCCAAAATGGATGTCACTTCCAGCACTGAAGGTGGCAGCAGAGAAGTTCTCACAAATCTGAACGCCATGGTGGAAACTGGAGCAGCCTCTGCTATGCAGAGAAGCATTTTCTGTTCACAAAAATCATCACTGGCTCAGAGTGAACTAGAAATAGCTGTCCTGTGGATTGTGATGTGTTAAACACTTGTAGTCCAAGGCTCTCTGGTAGTCTCTAGCTGATGTTACCCACAAAGGCCCCATTGAGCTCTGGTGAAGCAGGACAGCACCCAAGAGACAGATGGATCATGAGGGGTCTTTCCTGTGCAAACCTCTGGATGTCAATGCCTTGCAGATGCTTTGTAGGAACAAAGCATGGGGCTGTAAATAGAAAAGCAAGAAGATCGTGATATAAATACTGCTGGAGTGGAAAGCCTTATCTATAAAGAAATAAAAAATGTACAGTCAGCTTTGCACTAGACAGCTCTTGCAGCACAGGAGAGCTGTGAAATGAACACCTGCCTGGAAGAAAACTTCTTGGATATGATGGCCATTGGCTGAGCTCCAGGGTTGAAATGGAGATTGTAAATCAGGAAACTTTCTCACTGGTATTGGTGGCTATGCAGGGTCTCAGAAGCTGCATCACCCTGTTTGTGCAGGCATTGCTGATTGCAGTGAAGGTGGTCTGAGGCTCTCAGTGTTCGTCTAATTTCAGTTGCCTTCCTCCTGACAAGCAAGTTAAGGATTTCTGGTGGGTGAACAGTCCAAGAAATGCTGCTAAATCAGCATGGGAGCTTTCCTCAAGGCATGATCTTCAGACCTGGCTGCAGCTTGGGAAGCAGCTGTCCCCTTTTCTCAGCTCCTGCCCACCACATGCTGGGTCCCTGCTCATCTTGTCTCATCTCTGTGGCAATGTGTGACAGACCTGATCTCTTATGGAACAGCATTGTAAAAGAAGTATTTTTACCTATGCTGATTGCAGAATAGGTTTATACATGGTTGACCACCCAGTGTGTGGGTTTTTCCTTATGAAATAAATAATTGCCAACTCTGACACAGCACCAGTGTTTTGTGCTTCAGAGATGGTACCTGAAATAAAGGAGAAACAAAGTGGAAACCAACAGCTCTAATCCACTGATCAAAGACAATCAAATGTATAGAGGGGAACAGCTAAGAGAATTCTTCCATTCCTCCTGAATATTATGGAAATTTTATTGGATTCAGTAAGACCAGGTCAAAATAGTTTTTATAGTGAATACTTTCTACCTGTAGTATGTAATGTAAACTTTGCCTAAAACGTCATCATACCACTTTCACTTCTTGTTTTCAAAGAAACATTTTGCAATATATACATAGCCTTTGTACCACTTACTGTCTGTCTAGAAGATATATTGTGTAATTTACAACTTCAGTATTCATTGTCACCTTGACAACTAACATGTAGTTAAAATGGTGGCATTGAAATACTAAGTTTTCAAGTATGCCAGAGGACAGGTGAGAATTTGTAAATTATTGGTTTAATTTTCTTTACCAGCACAATTCCCAGCCATTTTATAGTGAAATTAAAAAAAAAAAAAATCTTGGTGATTAATTCACAAACAGGATAAGAGCAATCTGCGTTGTTTCCATGCATTAATCGGCACCCTCAGCCCCTCTCCCTGTTAACAACTTGCTTTTCAACCTCTCGCCATCTTGGGGCATTATTTGACTTAACACTGAGTTCCCATTAGTATATGCAGAACAGAAAATTAAATTTACCATCTCTAGGGTCTCTGCTGACAACTATTCCCCTGACACAAAACAAATGGTTTGGCTTTGTGTGTGTGAGCAAGATGCTTCATACCACTGCACTTTCTCTCAGAGAATTGCTCTGCTGATCTTTGGTTTGGAAACACTGACTTTTAAATCTTGGAAATCAAACCACCAAGGCAATGCGTTGTCTCAGAAGTCATGGACTGCACATGTGAAACACACTGTTCTTCTGCTAGAGACGTTAGCAGTGGAAACTGTATGATTGATTGCTTTATTAGTTGTATGTAGTCTCTGTTCTTGCTAAAAATGGACAAAATTCAAAATCATGGATATTTTTTTGTCAGCAAAAAATAATTAGATGGTTTTACTTTAGGACACAGAACCCCTCTGTGTCTTCACCTGACAGAATCCAGCACTCCACCCCAATGCTTTGTGCATCATTGAGCCCTGTCTCTGAGGCACAAGAGTGGGGAAGCAGCTGAGAGGAGCAAGTGCCAGGGTAGAAGCTCCTTCAAGCAAAACTTCAGCCTGGGGTCCCTGAAGAGCATAAGCAAAGAGAAGCAAGACCTGGTGCTCTGGGAGGGGGCTTGCAGAGAGTTATCAGTCAACAGCTGTAAACCCAGACTTCTTGCAGCTGACAACAGATCTGCTCATTCAGTCTGGTCACTCATGCATGGAAAATCAGAGAAGACTGAAATCTGTTCAGTGCAGGGGGAGGGGGACTTAGCCAGCCTTCAGTAAATGCCAGACTACCACAAAACTGTTGTCAAGACACCAGGTGTAGCAGGAGAAGACTCACTTAGCACTACTGCTTTTAAAGATGCCTCTGCTGGTTATTGATCTGTGACATAGACAGTCCACTCACCTCTTGTAGCAGGAAATTAGGAATATCTGTATTTGGAGTTTGTGGTTTGAATTCTTGGTCAGTAGCAGTTGATAGAAATATTGATGTTTCTCAGGCTCTAGTTATTTACAAACCAATGTTGCCCTCAAGAAAACTAGGGATGGATGAAATTCCAACCTACTTTTAAGTGGCTAACAACACTTCCAGTTTTGTACTCTGTCAGACACTAAAGAGCTCCATTGTCTATAAGGTTGCATGCAGCAATTCACCTGAGCACAGAATAGTGCTTACAGTTTTTTTTTAAAAAACCACATTTCTGCATGCATGTCTAAATTGTTATAAAACATATGCTTCTCTCTTGCAGCCTTTAGGCTACTAGATGCTTCCATGCCTGGAGGTACATAGTGGCTGCAACTACTTGTGTAGAGTAAGGATCTCCTCTGCTCCCTGTCTTTTTAATGGTAAGGAAACCTGGGAACAGCCCAGAAGCCAGAGTTTTGCTGCATCCTCTGAAAAATTTTTGTTCTGTATGATGGAGGGGACCAGGAGCTCAAACAAATAGTGACATCCTAGTGAGAGTACAGCTCTTGAGCCTATGATTGCCCTGGAGCAGGGGCACAGTGGAGAGGTTTCTGTGGTACCTCCCAAGAATGTATAGGTGGTAACAATGTGCAATAACAAGCTTCTGAGTGAAAAAAATACCTCTGTTCACTCGGGATGGGCCAGTGTCAAAGAGGCAGCAATAGAGCTGTACATCCAGGACAATGACTAGAACCTGGAAAATGGGCCTGTTTCTGAGGAGGGTGCTTCACAGGAGCCCAAAGGAATAGGGCTTTTGGGAGGAAGATTTGCTGCTATGTCTGGAAGACAAATCTTACAGAACCTACCCAATTAACTCAGTAGAGAGGTCTCAAAAGCTGTGGTGTTCATCATCTTTCTGCAACAGCTTGGCACCTTGTAGTTTATTAAGTCCAGAGAGCACTCTCTGTCTGAAAGTCACTAGCTATGCAATGCAATGTGAGTTATTATTGTTATGCTCCTTTCACGTTCTTACTCAAATTACTGATGCACGTTCTGCGTCCAGCTGACCAAGCAGTATTTCTTGCATTATAGGATTCTGATTCCGCTTCCATTGTTAATGTTCATTACTTTCTCAGAGAGCTACAATTTCATTATTAATACATCAGTGTAACAGAGCACATATTACATAAATGTATTTCTGAGCATTAGCTAAATACTAGTTTTAAGGACAAAATACGCTTCTTATGCCAACAATATGTTCCTTCTTATAAAAATATTTTATGGCTACAATTGTGAAAGTACTTGGAAAAGGCTTTAATTGTCTTAAAAAAACATAGCAAAAAAAGCATTTGCTTATCCTCTCCTTCTTCTAAGGAAAATTAAGATTTTGAGTTTGCAAGGTGGTTACTGTGAATGTTTGAACCTGTTCAATGACAGTATCAGTAAATTTTGAACCTCTTATCCCTGTGAGAATCAGAGGGTGAATTGCTCACATCTGATCTGTTCAGTGGTACAACCATCAGCTCTGGTGTGGTTGTCTCTAACTTTGGTGGTGTCCCTAGCCCTGGCTAGAGAGCTGATGCTGTTTGAGCTGGGACAAGTTCCACAACTAAGCAATGGGAATGAGAGGAGGGTGATGACCATACTCTAGTGTCACCAATTTTGGAGCTGAAGGTGATCGAAAGACTGATTCACCTGCAAGCAGATATTTGGAGCTTGGATGTGATGTATCCGAAGTACTGGATGTTGGGTATTTGATTGTGGTCAAATCTGGGTTGCATCTGTCTGAGGGACTAGGGAGACCCAGAGCTGGGTTTGGTTGATCCTATTACAACAGCAGTTGAGTGCTTGGAGTATCTCTGTGTGTTGAGCCTCTTGGGAGAACTGGGGCTAACTGTAAACCCTACCTCCTGCTCCTGGGCAGAAGCAGGTGCCTCATCACCTCCCTGTGGGGGATGTCTCCCTCCTGCTAGCCTCAAACAGACAGGCATTGTGGCCACAGCTGGCTGCAATAGGGATCTTCTGTCCTGCATGGATTCCTGGTATTGTTTTGGTCCATTATTATGACACAATCTCCACTTTAGGTCTCATTTCTTGAAATACAGCAAAAGGACTGGCCTGTTTTATAAGAAAGTTCCTGTGCTTTATTGTTCCCCTCTCACCCCATGCTTTCATGTTTTAGCCTTAAAACTGAACTTGGGAAGTATTTGGAGATCCTCTGAGCAGTACTCTTCTCATTCTGTTCAGGGAAGCCTCAGTGCTTACAGTGCTGAACCCATCAGTTTTAGCACATCATTTTGGGACCTCTTTAAAATGCAAGCTAGTTGTGTTATCTCCTCCAGAGATATTCACGGGACTGATGCTCTGGTGGATTAAGTTATTTTATGCATTGTAAACAATAGGCTGATGGAGCTGAAGTGCTGAGGTCCTTTTTTAATCAGAGGCACCAGGTTAACTTACTTTTATTCTTTCAGAAACTCACTTACTCTTAATGAGTTTACCATGATATAGGTCCACAAATTTCCTGTCTGGCTTCCTTTGGCACTCTTAGATAAAAATGCCATCTGGAAAGGAGATTTATTGGTTTTGAGATGATGTCCCTTCCTTATCACCTTGTTTTGCTGGCGTGAGCTCATCCAAGATAGCAGTACTTACCTAGACAGCATCAGTTTATCAAACACAAATTGTGGAAAAATTAATTTAAAATACTTTGACCTTTCTATCTCACTAAGATAGGATTTATTTTTTTCCACAGTAAAACCTCTTGCTAATGTAAACTGCTTACATATATATGTACATGAATATGCGTATGCATACAAATAAATAAAAGCTTCAGCCTTTTTCTAGTATTCTGCTCTGCTTCCACTATAAACTCTGCCTCAGTTTTGTGATGGAAAGATTTCTATTTTGCATTTGTATTTATTTTGCAGAAGTGAGTTTGGAGCTTCATATGGCATCTATTGTTATGTGCTAAGATGCCAATGTCAGCCAGTGGGAGTTGTGTGGCACAGTTTTATTTAGAGACCCTTCAGCTCCACACAATTTTCACTATTGAACTCCATATGTATGGCTGCCCTAGATAAAGGGATGGGTGCAGCCACTGGCTGAAGCTTGGCCGAAGCACAACAGATATTTTCCACAACATTGAGGTGATAAGAACTTCCCCACTCTCCATTTCTGGGGCCTCAGAAAATGATAAAACACCATTTAATCAAGATGGCATGAGAAAAATGAGCTCACTGCTGCAAAATGATACTCACTGCTGCAAATATCCAGAGCTCTTCCTGGTTGGCAAAAACTAAGCAAAGAGAAAAATCTGGGAATAATTGTTACTGACTATATGACTATAGAAGTCGCCAGGGCATGTGATGTGTGCATGCTAATGTCTTATGGACAGGTAATGTGGAGGACAAAGCTCCTGTTAACCCTTTGCACTTGAGCTCTAGCAATAACATTTAAAATTGTTCAAGACATTTAAAACAAAATAATCCTGTGGCTTTTGGTAAGCTTTGTATAGAAAATGCCTTACTGAGAATTTACACAGAAATGAGAAAACAAAAAAGTGTTTCTATTTCTGTGTGAGCTGTAGGAAGTTTATTCCTTTATACTCAGCCTTCAGTGTTGAGAGATGAGTGTGTTTTCCTTTTCTTTGCCTGAATTGCATTCCTGCACAGATCCTGGCTGTCACTACTGAGGTGCTGCTTCTTCAGTGATTAAAGAAGCATTGTAAAAAATGAGTTTGTATTTTCATAAATATGTGAAGAAAGGTTTCTGCATGAATTGGAGGAGGGCACAGAAATTTGCAGTGATGGCCACAGCATCATTTATTAATTACAATAATAACAAATCATCAAAAGTTCTCTGTAGTTTAGATAAATTGGCTCTACTGTTCATGGATGACTTAACTTGAAGAGACTCATGGGCATAAGAAAAAAGCTCTGTTGGAATTATTTAAATTAACCTAAGCATTTAAATGGCTGTGCACTTTTAACTGGTGAAATTTATCTTGTGGTAATGCGGCCGTGTGCTACATGGGAGTAGAGGGCTGCCTCAAGAAATATATGTGATGTGCAAGGAGGGCATCTTTCAAATGTGTTTTAAAAGTATTGCTTCCCTTTCCTTGCACATATGCTTTATTCCCATATATTGGTTTTGCAGCAAGCTCCTTACAGCAAAATGTTCCTCTGATGTAGGAGACTGACAGTTAATTGGTTTCAAGGGATGACTTTACAATGATTTTTCTTTCCTGTGAATTTTTATAGCTAGAGAGAAGGAAGCTGTCACATAAGCAAAATTAATTTTTGCTTCTTCCTCTCTGTAAAATTTGTGCTTAATGATCTTGCCTCTTCCTCAGTGCGGTTTTTTTTTACTGGAGTGTTCTAATCTAAGCTCTGATCTCACTTTCACTTAGGTCTGAGCTCTGATGCGCTGTCAGCACTTGAAGCTGTCCCTTTCACTCCTTAGTCTCTCATTTAAGAGTGGAGTATGTGACCCTCCCGGTGGCTCTAGATGTCTGCAAAATTTTTACAGGACTCTCTTAAAGGAATGTTTTGTATTTGTTGCCCTGCTAACGGAAGATGTGAGAGCTACATTTGCCCTATCCCAGCATGCACAAGGGAAATTATCATCATGTCAAATTACAGCTGCTGCCTCCTGCCAGACAATTCCTTGCCTTATCTTATCTATCTACATTTTTTAATGCCATGCTCATCATCATGGCATCTAAGTGCCCTAAAAGTTTTCCATTGCTTCAGAGGAAAGATGCATTTATAGGTGTGTTAGTGGAAAACTTTCCTTGGTTCTGGCTATTTGGTCAATCTGTGTGTGAACAAGGGTGATAAAGGTTAAACTGGATTAACACAGAAAAAGTGACCTTATAGTGCAACCAGTGCAACAATCTTTGACTTGACAAACCTGATCCTTGTTGATATTTTGTCAAAAATACATTGTGGGACTTTTACTTCTGTTATATTTGGGGATTAAGTGGGTTCTGGAATGCTTCTGGCACTGGTGGTGGAGTGAGGGATCAAGCACTGACACAGGCTCTTGCTCTGATCCAGTTCATGCTCTCACAATGCTCTTAGGTCTAGTTTGAAGTATTTGAGCATTTTTGGTTGCCAAGTAAGTGGCACAATCATTGGAAATAAACCAGCTTGCCTTCTGCATGAGTTTTATTTTGTACTTCACATTGTAAGGAAACCTGGTGCAAAGGCTGTTGGATGTTAAACAAAACTATTTAAACTAGGAATTGCTGAGATGGCAAGAAACCGACAAGGGATTTCTGTCTCATGAATCACATTTCTGAGCAAAGCCATCATTTATGTCTCATAAATGTTCTGGGGGTGTCAGTTGTATACAGCTGCTGTTTATTTTTCAACCTGTACCAAAGAGCAGAAAAATTTTATATAAGGGTTGAAACCTAAGTGTATATAGGCATGTGCTTCTGCATGTGTGAGTGCTGCTGGCACCCTTCACAGGGCACATCTGTGTCTCTAGCTCTTTTACTGCCCTCCACTGACTCCTCTTCCACACTCTCCAGAGGTTTGGTCTGAAGGCAGCCACCCGACTGATCAAAGTGTCACTTTCCAAGTACTGCCTTTGCCCTGAGACATGCTGAAGCCTTCAGAATCCTTGTATGGCTCTGGGGATACCAGGTTTTGCCTGTGCGCTGGCTGTGGTTCTACTGTGCCTTTCCTAGAGGTTTGTGGTTTTGCAATGAGCTGTGCACTGCTGCTGTCCAGCTCCACACTGGGCAGGAGGCTGTGAGCTCTTTGATCCACTCTTTAAGCCACAGCTGATCCATGGAGATCCCTGTCTGATCTGACAGATCTCCATGTTTTCACCCCTTGGCATGGAGCACTGTTGGAAAAATTAGCAGGCCAAAAGCAAGCTCATATTATTTTATTATTTCCAGCCATCTACGGTAGAGTGTGATTGTGATATTATTTCCAGAGTTTCTCTATCAGCTGGGAGGGTTATACTTGTACTCTTTGGTGATAATTTTGATTGGGAAAGTAGGCCAAGGGTTGCTATATTTCAAAGAGATTTCACAGTTCTTTCCTACTGATGTAGAAATTTCAAGGCAAACAACAGTAGCAATACATATTCTCAAGTCAAAAGGCGTAGCTGCCTGGCAGTTAGTTCTTCCATCTTGCTGAATCATGGGGAAGGGGAACACAGAGGTGTATCTTGGTGCCAATGAAAACATTTTAACTTGTTTAAAATCTTGCTTATCTGTACTGCAGGTTGTTTTATTTTTTCTGTATTTTAGCATAACAGCAGCTTGCAAACAATGCCAGAATTTCATCTGCGAGTCTCTGCACTGTCAGAGATCAAATTGCCCTGCTGACATGCTAAAAGAGAAAAAAATCACAAAGAAACACAAGAAGTAGAGAGCTTAATTTGGCCTGCAGACTGTACTTCATGCCACTCAAACCGGTCAGTGTAAAGCACATAAACTGCAGCCATGTGGATTCTACTGTGGCAGCTGTTGTGCTGCCTTTGATCTTGGAGAAAGTATGAAACTCCCGGATCTGACTCATTGAAGTCCTCCTTCGTTCATCTAATAAAAAGCATACAAGCCATCTTGTTGAAGTTGGTAGGATGATCCACCCGTACACCTAAATTTAAGCCCACACCCTAATATAGGGAGATTTCCATCTCTCTTGGACAATGTTGCTTGGATTTCCATTGAGCTGTTCTACAAGAAGAGCAGAAGTTGAGAGGACACAGACAGGAAGAGAACTATTTGATCCAGGTCCTCCTTCAGCAGAATTTTTTTGCTACTTAAGGTACAGTTGCTAAAGTCTGTGTGATTTGCTTTGCTGCATGCTGAAAGATTGCTTCCTCCAAGCTTGTGCTCTAATTTCCTGCCTTGTAATTAGCTCTTCCACATGGTTCCCCCAATGTGCCCAGCATGCAGTCGTATGATGAGCTTATGGCGCTGGACATCGTCAGCTGGCTGAATCACAAGGCAGTGCATTAAATCCTGCCTACCAGGTCTGCCGGGAACACAGGCTGAAGGGCTGAGGGACTGGCTATGGAGAAGTGACCCTGCGGGCAGGGGTGTGTCTGCTTTTAGGCAGCGAGGTATTCCTCTGGTGTTCTTAGAAGTGCACTGCCAGCCTCCTGTGCAGGTCCCACTTGGAAATGCTTGCTATCCTGGCACCCATAATGCAGGGGCTTCTGTAGCAGGCTGGGCTGAGATGTCTTTTCCTTCTACTGTCAAAGCAGGAAAAAAGGGAAAGGAGAGGGATACGGTGCCCAGGAATAATGTCTGAGCACCTTACACCAGGAAATCGGATTTTAGCCATGATGGTTTGTTCTCTGAAGAAGTGTAGCAATGATAATCCATCTTTACAGGCAGCTCCAGCCTTGGGCAGACACCGCCATCACCAGGCATCTCCCTGGCTGCTCACTGCTCATTCTCCCTGATGGTGTGGATGACCCTGGGGTTTTGGGACTGCAAATTCCCCTCCACTCATGAAAGTCATTGGGCAGCCCTGACCTTTGTTTTCTGCTCCATTATGCCTCAAAGGCCAAGCTCTCATATTGAGCAAATTTGCACTTCTCTGCTGACTGCAGTGAAAGGCTCTTGAGAAGCCTAGGAGAAAAAAAGGGGAGCATATGATGTGATTTTGTCAAATCTGGCTTGGGGGAGTTACACCACTTTCTCTACACAGAGAGACACCAGACCAAAACAGAATTCGACTCCAGCTTTCACAAAATTTACCCTTTCTTTGAGTACCTGCAGTTCCCAATTGAAATCTTAACTTGAATAGAGAGATGTGATTTCATTGGATCTGACTCTTCAAACCTTTTTGTACAATTTCTGGTTTATAAGATTGTATTTTAAAGCCTCTGTTTGCTAAAGTTTGGTGTTTGGTGTCTTGTTGCTTTCATGTCAAAACAACTGGGAGCAAGGTGACCTGAACTCCTTCCTAGAGCCATGGCAACAGAGGAGCTCATAAACACAGAAAAAGTCAATCCCAAACTTCTGAATTATGTTAAGCCTCCTGATGAGAAAAATGAAGAGAGAGGAATCAGCTTGAAAACACCAAATTAGATATAGTAGGCATCTCGTAGTGTTAATTTAATGTATTTTAAATGTTTCCAGTATGTTTTACAAAAGATTGCTTGAGGGTTGGATACTTGTGGAGGGCTGAATGTTATCTATAAGGATTTTTCAGTGGCAGGAGACTTGTACTACAACAGGCAGCTGTTCTGGCCATTCAAAGGAACCCATGGTCTGTCCAAGTCATGATAAATTAAGAGGCATCCATGATCAAATCTGATACATCCTAAAAATACCTTATTTTAGCCCTGTTGATGGTTGAGGGACTGAGCTATGAGCTGTGTCCATCTGCCTCATGCTGTGTGTTGCGGTGCCACCAGGAGCTCCTCAAGGTGTCTGCTGTCCTGAAGATCAGCTGTGAACTACCACCTCCTGGAAACACCACGAAATGCTGCAAGCCCTGAGGGAGTGAGGATGTCTGTAAGGGCTGGGGCTTGCAACTCCTCTGGCTGGGAGTGACTTTGTGAGCCTCATGGCTGCTGAGGACTGGGGTTTAAATGGGCAGCCCTTGGGCGTGTTCATGGGTGACTCATTGTAGCTCAGGCCCACTAATTTCTTTGTCTTGTGAATATTGTGATCCTTGTCTTTTCCTGAGCGTGCCATATTCCCTTGGGTATCTAATGGTTCATTTTAAGTCCCAGGTAACAGAATAGGTGTGAGTCCTTGCTAGTACGCAACAACTGTCTTCCTCTTGGTTTGCCCAAGAGTGTGAGGGCAACAACTTCCCTGCCTGTGTTTCGAACCCTGGTTGCCTTGTTCTGTGCATATCTCACCCATTCAAGTATGACACTTCCCTGACGACAACCCCCATGGAGGAAACAGCCCCCCCAGCCTTTGCTGCCCATTTTGTGTTGCCTGTGCTGGGTATTTGTTAGTAGAGAGCTTGCATCAACACTCCTTACTGCCTTAGACTAAGCAGACTAATAGACTCTTTCATCACCTCCGTAGCGCTGCCCGCTGTCGTAATCATTCAGCGGTCATGGCTCTCTGCAAACAGCATCACTGAACTCGCTGTTCAATTACCAGTTTATTATTCTAAGACGTCTGGGGAGCAGAGTGGTGATAGCCATATGCCAATACGGCTGTGGGCTGCCTGTGAAGTTCCTTGTGGAGAGCCAAGGCAGGGGTCTGAGCAGTTCTCTTAGGCTGGTGACTGACAGCATCTGACATAGGCTTAAAATAACCCAGCCCAGAAAAGAAAACATGTCCGTCTCCAAATGAATTTCCAGTATGTGAAAACAGCTCAGAGGTGGGTGCTTATGTTTGGGAGTCAAGGCTGTGTTGACCTGACTTGCTGACCTACTTTGTCAAGGTGTGCTGACCTGCCAGGAATCGCTGTCTTTAGTGGTGCTGGTTCAGCAAGCTTGCAGGCAAGTCCTTCCAGTACTGAAGAACTTAGTTGCTTTGGGGTTTGGTGAAGCCACCATGGAATAACCCATTTTTTGCTGAAATTCACAAATGAAGTGGGAACTGATCGTCACTTTGGGCTGATGAAAAGCAAGTCTTTCCTGGTGCAGACACAATGGCCTCTGGCTAGAGAGGGTCTCATGCTGTAACACTTGTTCTGGGCTGGTTCCCGCAGTGATCCTTGGAGGAAAGCTGGGGCACAACAACAGAAATAACAAGAACCAATCATCCTGAAATCACATCTCCTGGGTTCAGAGTGTGTATGCTTTGTAAAGCATGGCTGCTATTAGAAAGCTCAAACTCTTCTATGGCACTAGAAAACTGAACTTCCTTGAAATATTCAGTTATGCCAAGAAAAAATAGAAACATAGTGTATTTCTCTGTGGCTCCAAAAATCTGAGGTAGCCTCCCAAAACTTCATATCCACTCCTGAAGTGTCCATATAGAACAATTTGTCTTCTTATGACTGGCTTGTCAAACAAGAATGACTTCTAAAATTCTTCCGTTCACCAACTTCCTCAACGAGGTTTAATTTTCTTCTTCCTTTTGTCTCTACTCCCTGATCTCTCTCTCTGACATTCAGTATATTCTAAATGCATGCTGAGGGTGCCCATGCCAGTTTAGCAAGAGGAAGAATTTGCTGGACGTTGTCCTCTGAGCTGGTAGAATTCAAAGGAAAACATTGCCATTTCTATTTGCCAAGATGCAGACTCATTCCTCCTCTGCACCAGGAAGGCATCCAAGAGATAAGGAAGTTAAATCAGACGAGCATGTATATTTTAATATGTCAAAACTCCTGCTTATGCTATTATCCCTCATTCCTTGTTATTGTTGACTTGTGGAAAAGATAAATCTACCAACAGCAAAATCCTTCTGATAGCTTGCTTATTCCAAATTTCTCTCTTGTGCTTCAGCTTAAGCATTAGAAACAATTTTCTTATGAGCTTATTTTGTGTGGTGGGGGATGATGCTAGTCCCTGTGGGCAACAAGCTGGTTGGTAAAGTGTCTACATTTTGTCTGCCAACAACCAGAGTGCTAGTGGAGAACAAAGACAAATAGGCATTACAGAATCTGACTAGGAAAATGCCACTTCATCCCTTCATATTCTAAAAACATCTAATGCCAAGATTTTAGTTTGGGAGCAGGGTTGACTCTCTAGCAGTACAGCGCTACAGAGCCACCCAAGAGGGTGGAGGTGGAAGAGTGAGTATTGGCAGGAGGAGAGAACTGTTGAGGAATGACTGCTCTGATGGGAGATTAAGGATAATGCGGGCTCTGTTGTTTGCAGGAGTCCAGTGATTTAGGTACTTCATCAGGAAGATGAACGAAGGAATGTAGAAGAAAAGTCTATGGAGATATTTAGTTAATGTTGTCTAATAAAAAAACCAAACCAAAACAAAAAAACCAACAAAAACAAAAAACAACACAAAACCACAGAGAGAGCCAGAATGGATAAAAATGCAGATGGGTAGGAAAAAAATACCTATGTACGTACCTACATACTTTCATGGTGTGCAGAGTCCAAGTTTCTCTGTTGCTTTCTGACCCCAGTTCTTTCCCAGGCATCTTGGAAAATACTGAGGATTCAGCTGGAGTTGCCACAGCTCAGTTGCCTACTGGTGGATAAGGGTAAGATCCCATGATCCCATCTCCCAGGAAAGGGGTGGGGGGGGCAGTAGGTTTACCTGACATGATTTTTGGTCATGAGTGTCTAGGTATAAACCAAGCAACATGAGAGCAATTTACTGATTTCCCACCTGAACTAAAGCATTGCTGCCCTTGGAGGTTTAGTAGCACGGCTCTGTAAGAATATGGATCTGTACCTCAGATGTTCCTGTACACACATTTTAGAAGTTTCTCTGAGGAAAAAAAACTAAGGATACTTGGGAAATTTAAACCCCCCCAGCTTTGATTCAGACCTATGTAAAAAAGAGCTACTGAAAAACATGATGTTGTTAACCATCCTGTTCTTGTTAAGCTTCAGTGGAACCTTGCTTTCTGAATAGGTTTGGAGAAGTCAGGTAGATGAAGTGAGCATTTTCTACCCCCAAAAATTGAATAAATGTTAATAGAATGAATGTTTCACTTGGCAAACATTGAAAAATCTTCCTTGCTATGCAGTGAGGCTGAATTAATCAGTGTGAAAACATACATTAATATTTTCATGAAATATATGGTATGTACCCATATCTGTTTATGTGCCCTAATGTAAACAAGAGGACACACAAAAACACAAGCACACTGTGATGTTAATGCACAAACATACTTTTAGAGACCTCAGTAAG
This sequence comes from Bombycilla garrulus, assembly GCA_013400315.1. Lineage (NCBI taxonomy): Eukaryota > Metazoa > Chordata > Aves > Passeriformes > Bombycillidae > Bombycilla > Bombycilla garrulus. The sequence goes on from VXBU01003627.1 coordinate 71,022, forward strand.
AGAAACTGCAGTGCTAATCCTGTTTTTTATTCCATGATGTTAACTGGAAAGAGCTTGTCTGGCAAGGCTCACTTTGCAGAGCCTGGATGCAACTCACTCTTTGGAACTGTGAATGTCACCAAAGTCCAGGGGCTGCATTTATTCAGCAGTACCATCTCATAGCGCAGTCTGCTTTAGGGAATGTGTCTTGCCTTCAAGGTGCTGTCAGGGAATCAGTACTTTGAGCACTGCACATCTGACTCCCAATAAAATAATAACTTCTTTTACATGGAAACAGGGCTGGAGTAACAGGTTACTCATGGCATGGCAATGAAGCCAAGCACTTGCACAAAGGCAGAGGTTCAGGACATATTCAGGAGGTGCAGAGTGCAACAAATGACATTATCCCCTTCACTTGTTTTTCAGTGTGGTGTGGATGGTTGAAAGCAACAAGTTTCCTGCACATATTACAGAGGTACCTCTGGCTTGGTTGCAGTTGTTTTTTCACCTTGCATCATTTGAGGAAGCTGCAGACTGCATCCATGAAACCAGATGTGAGCATCCAGCCTCCACCCACTCTTGTTCCTCCCTGTTTAGCCATTCCTTTTTACTAGGAGGGAGCCAGCAAAGTGCATCTGTGCGAGCAAATCCCTCCTCTTTGGTGGAATTACTCTGGGGATGAATTCAGCTCATTGCGCTTGCTTGGAAGGACCCAAAGGGTGGCTCCTATCACATCTCATGGCTACCACCTTCAGCCAATATTAGTCATTATTCCTGCACAGTCAGCAAATTCTTTGGGACGAAGGAATCCGCCCTTAGTCCCCATGCATATTACAAAGGGTGTTTTCGGCAGCATGCAACTATAATCAGTGGAGCTCAGCTTGGCAATTTTAATCCCCTGCTGTCTAGTTTGGGGCTGCTTGTTATGCAGCCAGCATTCACTCAGCATAATGGTTGCTACCTGCCAATGTGCTTTGAGGGATATTGTTAGCATTAAATTTGCCATTTACATTTTCATGTTTGACATAATTGAGGAATGAATGCTCTTATGAAAATTAAACTTGTGGTCCTCCTGGACTACTGTAACCCTGTTAAAATGTAATGCGATTCTTGATGCGTCTTCTTTAGGTTTTTATTAAATAGAATATCCGTATGACTAATTCCCCCCGCCTAAATGTAGGCTGGGAAGGAACATTATTGATAGGGCTGAGCACAAATGGCCCTCTATACTCAGACTCTAATGGCCTAATAATGCATTATACTTGAATCAGAAATACTTTGAGTTGTAGTGCTTATTGCCATTATTGAAAACACCTGGATGCTCCATTCATCAAGGTTACATCAAAATGGGCCCATTTGTTTATTAGTCTGTCAGTAAACATCTTTATTTAGTTTCATGTTCCTCTCCTCTCAGTAACATCAGAGAGGACAAGACCATGTAGTGTATCTTTCTGTGGTTTGCCATTATTAGTTTTCCCTGAAAAAGAAAGATAATTAAAAGTTTGGATGGCTTCATGAAATAAACATTTTTCTTGGGGATTGTTCTTTCTCCTTTCCCTTTTAGAAAAGGAGGTTAAAGAAAAGCTATTGGGTATGTAATCAGGATGACCAAATTGCAAAACAAGCAGATTTGCCAGACTAAGATGTTAATGCATGTTTTGTGGCAGGCAGCCTCCGGAACACTTTTGTCCCGTTGCTACAGCTTTGCTGTGCCTGGAGGAGTTTGCTGTGCTGGGAGGATGCTAAGGGACAGATAGGTACAGCTGCTGGGCTACACTGGTGTTCACAGCCAGGCATCTTGCATGAGGGAACCTGTGCCCAGGCAGGCACTTTAGATTTGGAGCCACGACATGTCTCTTTAGTTCCATCAACAGACACCCTAGTTCACTGTATCCCTTTACAGCTTTTGCCCCTCTTCTTTCCCCCACTAGCAAAAGGATGAATTAATTTAGGTTTGCCGAGTGCTTTTAGGCTGGCTAGGGCTGAGGAAGGAGGCCCCATTTTCCATCCAAAGAGGAAAGGGTGCTGAAATATGTTGGCTCTGTAATACCCCATCTCTCTCAGGCTAGCTGAAATATTTTTTCTTTGTCAAAGAATGTTAGCTTTGACTATTTATACAGGTTTTCTTCTGAAAGGAGAAACTTTAAATATGACATTTTTGACTTCCATTTCAAAACAGAGAAAAGATCAACACTTGAAAGTCAAAAGTTTCTCTTTTTTTTAACAATATTTTACTTTGACATTTCCCAATCAAAATTCTCCAGATCCTGCAATTCTGAGGAGATTGTAGCTGGAAATCTGATGCAGAGCAGACAGCACCACTTTGAATGTGAACTGCACTCCAGCTAAACCAGAGCTTTCCTTTAGTTCAAGCTGAAGAAAAGATATTATTTTTGAGAGTGCTGCATTATCCAGTGTTTGGTGCAATCTGTGAAGCATTTGTACCTTGGTTGTAAAGACAGGCACTCTCATAAGTGTGTTTGGCATTTATGTTTATGAATTTAATTATACCTCCTCAGCCCTGCTCCTTGTTGCTTAAGTAATCTGTCCTGTATGCTCCATCCCATGGAACCTAGTCTGTTTCTGGATCTGTGGTTGTGCTGGGGCTCCTGCTACTCTGCTGCAGTGCTGGTGATCAGACACACAAGGGGGAATGGGGGCATGGAAAAGCTACACTAGGTATGTCAGTCAGTGGATTGTATGAAACATTAGAAGACAGCACTCCTGCCAGCTTATTTGGTCCATTTCCCAAGCAGCCTGAAGAATATGACTCACCTAAGTGGGGGTCATGCTATGGAGTGGCTAGAAAACAACTAAGTTTTAACTTCTGAATTTGTTGTCCTTGCCATCCTCAACAGGCAGCAAGAAAAAGAGTTAATATTTCTGTGGTCTGCTTGCAGAGGGTTTGTTGCTATTATAGCTCAGTGTGTGATTGTACTGGTTTCAGATCATGTTCCTGCTGCTGGTAGTAATGAATTGCTATAGTTGGTGTTTGAGGTATTCCAAAATACCAGGGTTGGTCAGTGGCTGCTTTTGATGTTTAAAAACCATCAGTTTTGTGCTATCAAGGACGAATTTCCTACCCTTTTCACCTGTTGACTCTTCAGACACAGACAAGAGGCAGCACTAAACCTGAATCTCAGCTTCAGATTGTTGCTTGTGGTGCATTCCTCAGTGTATCACTCTCCAGTGGGAGACCAGGAATCAGAATTGCAGGGGCACAATAGCTGCAGTTTAAAGGGATTGGCACTGAAATGTACAATGTTATGGTCCTCTGATGGCCTGGGTCATGGCTGGAATTGGATACTGCCAGTAAGCAAAACTATTTGGTAATTTTGACAATATATCCTTGAATTTGTTCCCTTCCTGGATTCAAAAGAAAACCAAAAAAGAGTAACAGAATTTTCCTCCCTCATCAGGGAAATACCAATGTGTTCAAGACAGCAAACAAAGGGAATGCTGAGCAGGGAAAGGCCAGTGCTGAGTTTCATATGGGGCGTGAGCTAAGGCCCTGGTCCACACCTCAGGTCAAGAAAGAAACATGGGATTGGCATATTGACTGAAGCCAAGGTCTGGAGCCATGGAACCCAGATTATTTCATATATGGGTACAGGGTGATTTTAGTCTGAGAGAAGTGGGAAATGCTTGCAACCTGGAAGGCGTTAGCAAAATTAATAGTTACTCCCTCTTACACCCTCTTCATCTTGCTACCCAGAGCTTCTGGAGGACTGTTGCAGACCTAATTCCTCTCTCATGGACTCATGCTTCATGTCCATCCAACTTGAATCCTGGCAAGATACATTTCCTGGATGATCTTACTTTTTTGTTGCTGTACACTTTATTTTTCCCTAAGCATAGGAGGATACAGTACAGAGCAGGCAGAGCAGCCAGACAGCTTATGTAGGATGGAATAATTCTGACAGTCTACAACAGATCTGAGTACATTTGGACTATTGTTTTATTTTTGCAATATATGTAATTTTGTTCAGAGCATGGGAAGAGAATTAGAAATTGAAACACTAAAATCCTTAAAATTTATTGAAAGAAAAACCTTGCTCTGAACCCTAGTAAAAAAATTATATTAGTATTGGCTTCCTCAATGCTCACATCTATTGAGTTTCTTCGATTATTAAGAAAAGTGGTGAATACTTGCAAGCTAATCCATCTCTAAATCAATCTTCTTGTACAGTCATTCAGGATCAGTGAGCATGAGTTCATGATGTTGGAAGAGAGAATGATATGGCAACATATGAGGCAAGTGGTGCCACAGAGCAGTAAACACATCTGAAACACCTGCTATCAGGTGTTTTTGCAGTGATCATTTTCAGGGGGAGGATTTGGAGACAGGAGCAAGGGAGATTAGAGGTCTTCAACCACAAGTGGGAGAACAAAGAGTAAATTAACATTTGTATTTAAAGAGAGACAGGCTGGGTATGAATACAAAAGTGGCACACAGATCTTAGATTTAGAGGAGCCTTGCAAAAATTGTATGAGCACGTGAGCCAGAATTCTCATGTCCTACTGTAGGTTTGATTTTTACAGCAAAGCTCTGCTTAAGCACTGAGGCAAGAAGAAGGAGTTGAATCTCTCCATATGCAGAAACCTGTTATCTTCTCTAATTTGAAGGTATTGGAAATCTGTAAGAGCCTCAAGTTTTAATCGAGAAGTTCACAGATAAGTAGAAATTGTTTCTGGGTAGGTGGAAATACCCATCCTTCTGAGAGGCAGAAACAAACTAAACCTGAACAGATCATGTAAATTATTTTGTGCACACATAAACTGGGCAGGCTGCTGATGGCTAACTGTTCTTTCAAGATGTAAACACCAGAGAATCTGGTCTCTTTCTTGTTTGTATTCAAGCTGGTAGTAAAAGTATTCACCCAGAAAATAGGGCGTCAGAGCTTCCTGGCCTGGGTTGCAGGGAGGTCTGCTTTCCAGCTGGATTCTCAGCCTGGTGCTGCCTCCTGTGAGTCAGTACCCGTGAGTTGGGTGTGGTATTTCCTCCAGGCTTGCTGGATGGCCTGGCTGGCAATGAAGCTCCAGCCTATGGGACTACCTCCTGAGCAGCAGGGCCCTGAGCCTCACTCACCTTCCCAGCCTAATTCACATCCATGTGTCAGGAGAGGGTCAGAACCTTACAAGATTTCTAGGGGTAGTCATTCTCTGCTTTTGGTTTGTTGGAGGAGCACAGTGCACCCACTGATCTGGAGGTAAAGCAGGACCATGATCTGGTGCTCAGAGACTTAATCCTAGCCTGTGCTGACTGTGAAGGCCTCCTTAGGTTAAACAAGCCCTGGATGAAAACCAGACATTCACTACCACCTCTGTGCTGGTTGCAGCCTTTAAGAAAGCACTGGACTGGCCTGTTGCTGCCCAAAGCCCCATCTGGAAGGTCTGGGCCAGGGAAAAACTTTCAAGGCATCCTTGTGTTTTGCTGTGGCTGAGGATGTGGAACCAAATCCCCTTTCTCCAGCAAGTTTTGGGCAGAAGAGAGTTACGGTATGTCCTGATTGCTCAAAGTCCAAGGGGAATGTGAAGCAAGCATGCTGACTTCAGTCTTGGCCGGGCAGGTTAACTTGTCATTTGTGATGGATGACCTCGGCACAGGCAGCGTGAGATGATGACGGAAAGGCTCTCCGGGGGGGAGCAGGTGCGGCACGGATGCGCCGATATTGGTGGAACCCAGGTTCTGCAGAGCCCCGGGGAGCTGGCTGGCTGATGCCAGGAGATTCCCGAGGGATGGAGGCGGCCGTTCCCGCCGTCAGCGCTAGGTGGCGATACCCCCCCGGCGGAGGCCGCTCCCCGAGCGCCGAGGCCAGCGGGGATGCGGATCCGGGATGCAGGATGCTCCCTCCGCCAGGCCGGGGGATGCGGCACCCGGGGCAGCCCGCATCTCCTGGGAGACAAAATAAACCAAAACCAAACAACCCAACCGACTGCGTCAGTGCTACTCGATCAGATCAAACTTCAGTAAGTGAGGGGTTTAAAAACTGCTTTTCCTTCGCTTACCTCGGGCTAGAAGGCATCTGGTTTGGCACAGGCGACTGTAGCCAATACAATTAAAATTGATTGGGTGCAAATGTTTTAATTGTATGGTGTTTTGTCATTGATAATCTCAATAAAATAATTTGATTAAGGATAATGGGAACATCTTTGGGGACATTTCGGACCCATTCAGACATAATGGGTTCAAAATGTCTCAGCAGAACCAAATCACAGGGGTTCATTGACAATGCTTCCTCCGTGTCTGTGCCATACTGTGCTTACTGCTGGGTTGATGCCACATGAAAGAAAATAGTTTGATGCCAATTTGTGTGCCAATAAATGTATGTGGGGATACCCACAAGTGTCTGTACTTCCAGGGCAGCAGCCTCTCTTCCAGTTCCCTCAAAACTTCATTGAGGTTCAGCTGTGTTCCTCCCCTTACCATTTCACTTACAGTCCCCCATCATTGCTGGCTCCACCAAGCCTTGAGACTTTCTGTCTACACTGCTCCTGCCCTGTCTGTCCACAGCATAGGGGAAGAGCCAAGTGGGAGCTATTCTGGCAACCATGAGACTAATTTCTATCTCCTTATCTGAATATGATCTTAGTGTTAAAAAATTGACACTTCCTTCACATGCTCTCTCAGCTGTTATTTTCAGCTCCCATTTTTCAGGGAACTTTTATGTTTTGGTTTGATTTTGGTTTGCTTTACTTTTCTTAATTTTTAAATTGGCCAATGTATCTGTGTATTTAATCACCCTCAGTGTACCTTTTTTTGCCCCAGTACACACAAGGATTAAATCATTATATCTCAATAATTTCTAGGACAAGTATTTCCATCCTTAAATGTGAGAAATCTATGATGAGTTCTACCCTCTTTAGGACCAACTGAAGGTAGGCAAAGAAAAGAAAGGCATTACAATACTGAGTCCCCTCTGTAGTGATTTTCTATGATCTTACTGGAAATATAATTTTGGATCCTAGTAGCAAAATTTTGCATAAAGCTTTTCTCATGCAACAGTTAATTTTGCAGCCCTCACTTTCTTTTAAAAGCCCTTTCTGGCCCCACACTGGCTGTAGTTCTAGACATTCTGTTAGCCCAAACCCAAGTCCTAGGCTAATTCACAAGCCAGGACACTAATCCACTGAGACAAATGAGACTGACAGTATGAGCTCTTAGTTATTTTTTGAGATACTTTTGCAGGCACTTTGGCACTGTTGCTGGTAGTTTATTCACTAGGAACCCTAGTCCTTAACTTCAGTTGTCTGTAGGCCAGTTCACCCCACTACATCCCAAGCCCTCCCTATGTCTCAGATGAAGATGCTAACCTGAGCCCTTTCTTTCTTTTGTGCATCTCTTACATTCCATCCCTTCCCAGGCTGCAGCTGCAGGTTTTATCATTCTAACATTAACCCATTCCTATGTCAGTCTTTTTCGAAATATTCAATTAAAATATCTTCAAATATACTGGGACCTTTTTGTCATTCGAGTAATAAAAGTTCAATGATTATCCAGTTTGGAGACATCTTGCTAAGCAGTGCCTTGCTAAGTAATGTTTTGGTGAAGGCCCTGCCTTTTCTCAAGCAGATCATTTGTTCTGATGCACTGCATTATATGTAACAGTTAAGTAAAATTTTATTAGAGTGGAGAGGAAGTGAATTAGCTAGCTATTAAATATGGGAAGAATAATCCAAGCTTTCCCACACGAGGAGCAAAATATCCAGTGGAGCTTTTGGTGCAGTCTGAAGGGTTCGGGGAGATGAGCGTGACCCAGTGTCAGTCAGCAGCAGGTGGCCTCTAGCAGTGGCAATTCAGCAGTCTGGTTTCATCTCCTTCGGGTCAGCCATAAATCTCAGTGACCTGTGAGGAGAAAACTAGATAGAAGTGCACCACATTAGCAGCTGAGGACAGAAAATCAATATAAAGTCCTAGTATACTGGCGAATGAGTAACTGTCTAGAAATACAGTATTTTTTCCTTGGTGGTCTGTGGAAATGTTGATGTTTCAATAAATTCTGAGAGCAAACTACAAAAAAAAATGGAGGAGAGAAGTTCTGGCCTGAAGTCTCAACAGACGAAAGTGGTGCTGTGATTTGAATGTATCAACTGTGATTTGAATTCATCTCATCATGTAGTCTGATCTAAATATGATTTACGTATCTGATCTACAAATAGCATGACTTTCTGTATAAATTAAGACTCTACTCACTGGAGGTGAACACATAAAGCCTGAGTTGCCTTCATGGAACTCCTCAAACTTGTATGTTTTCCTTAGAGAACAATGTGACTAATTGAATGAAATCTAGTGTTTAAGAATTACATGTGTCCATAGACTGTCAAAGTCCATGATTTGCACTGGAATTTTTTTTCTTTTTCTCTTGTACCCTGAACAGGAACCTCTAAGTATTGGAACAAAAAATGTGACTTTTTGATAGGTCTATACCAAAGTATATTAGGACACAGGGTTGATCTCTACCTGTGACACCAAAAAATATTTCAAGAAATTTCTTTGATCAGGAAGACAGACCAGCCAAAATAGATCAATAATTGTTGCTTGCATATGCAGGTACTTGTGTTATTTCATTTTACTCTTAGGATTGCTGTAACTTAGTCACAGAAGTGGCATTTAGGTGTCCCATGCAGACCCATTTGACACCAATAGGTGACTAATTCTCTCATTTTGCCTGAAGTGAGTATTTGTTTCAAGGCACCAGGGAAACACAAAGAAAACCCTAAAGGCAATGTTGTGCCATAAACCTGCTATCCAAGTCATATGGATCAAACCTTAAACTAAATGTGAAATTCCCATCCTGGCTAGCAGGCACTACTTGAGTGTGAAATAAGTGCTGGATTACTGCTGCTTGCCCACCTGATTGGTAAAACAAGGTGGTAGAGTCTCTCCATCCCAAAGCCTTCCTGAGCTGGAGCACTAAAATTAGAAAGTGCTGTGTCCAGACAGACTCACATACTTTGTGAAAGCTGTACCCACTCATCCCAGCTGAATTCCTGTCATTTTAAGTATGCTTAGCAATCAGCACGTCTCCCTGTGGTACTTGGCTTTGTGGATGCCCACTGAGCACAGTGACTGGTGAGGTAAGGAAAGTGCCTGGTAGGCAAACATTGTATGTCTAGATCCTTACTGTGCTACTTTGTGTTAACATACTCAGAAGAGGGGAATCCAGTTGAGAGAACTTGTGGAGAAACCTCCTCTCATGCTGTTAAGACTTCTCTTCCTCGTTCCCCCACAGAGGGCCGGTGAGGATCTGTGGAAGTCCTGCCCAGACTGAAGCAAATTTGAGGTGTATGGAGCCAGATGTGAGTTCAGGCTAAGTTAGATGTGTCTCCTCAGGGCTGTGCTGTGGAATTGCCAGCAATGAAAGTTAGATTTGTATGTCAGACTGAAAAACTCATCAGGCATTTTGGAAAACCTTAAACTCAGCCACTGAGAGCCATTATGAGGGCTAGTCATGGAGAAGCAGAAAATGTTGTCTCCCAGTTTCATCCCCCAGCACTGACAACCTTCCCTAGGTACACTTGGAGCTAATTTCCCCTCCTGCTTTTACGCAAAGCATGAATGTGGAGAGCATGGCTTGGGCTTGCAGAGCTCAGGGTGGAAGGAGGAATTGCAGTTTAGAGTGGAAGGTGGGAAGCCCTGCAGATCTCTTCCCCACAGATTCCCTCATCCACTTCTACTCTTACTGGAAGAGCCTGGGAGAAAATTTTGTATGAGGTAAACACACATTTTTGCCCTATCTGTGAGCTCCACTTTGTTTTCTTGGAGATGAGCTGTTAATAGGCATGGGAGTTTATCCAAGAGCTTTTATCTGGTGCAGATAATCCCTTAGATTACTTCTTTCTACTCCTCCTCTTAGTTGAAAGTATCTTTGAGACAAGTCCCTTTCCTGCACTTATCCCAAATGTACATTTATGTTCTTATGAAGACAATGTGCCTTGTGATTATCTTAATACTTTTATGTTTTTCCTTTTTTTTATTTTCTAATTTAGCTGTTTAACCATATACTTGTTTTATCTTCCCATTACCTGAAGGAGGTACATATTCTTGTAGAAATTCAGAGTCAAGTATCAAGCCTGCCTACTGTGAGTTTTTCTCTGGATATTTTACAGTGAGCTGGAAATAGCACAACATCCTATAAAAAAAGAGAAATTTAAGTTAGGTTTATATTTATCCCTTTAGGAAAAAAGTAACAGTCAAGGGCAATTGAATGCTCTAACCAAGTGTAGGATACTGAGTGAAACAGCTGTTGGTATTTAATATTGCTTTATTGACTTCTTTCACTCATTTGTGCTATTGGAAGCCAACTGACCTTTTCGTCAGTGGAGATTTCTGGGCATGAAATAATATTGTGGTGACTAAAATAGCTGCTGCATGCTTTTATCAGAAAACAGGAACAAAAAGGACTTAAATGCATGTGTAAAAAACTCAATGATGAACTCATTTGCCAAACTTTACACAAGTTCTCTTCTTTCAGTCACGGCTTTTTATAAAACCTGATTTTGCACCATATTTCCACAAAATATCTCCTTCTTTTCCAGGTACTATTCCTCTTCTGGAGACCATTGTTTGTCTTCTAATATCTGTACCTTCCTTGCTTGCAGTATTCTTCCTCCACAATTCACTGCCTTCTTTGCTAGTCCCAGAGGCTCTCTTCCCACTTCCCTCTTTCCCCTCTTCAGGAGGACTGATTTTAACCAAGAGGGGTAATAGCAGGAATGCAAGACTGCCATCCTGACAGGGGGGATCATCTGCTTTCTGCTTGCTGTGACTGAATGGCTAAGGCTGAGTGGGTGGCAAAGCAAAGAGATGGGGTTAAAACTGTATTTTTACTTGTATGAGGAAAAGAATAAATGTGAGTCAAAGCAAAACTTTTCCATAGTCCTAAGGGATGTGTCATCAAAGATAGATGGCGGGGGGGATTGCTTAGCAAGGACTCTCTGCAAAGAGTTCAGCAGATGCCTGGGCAACTGCTTTAGTAGACACAGCTCCTAGATAGTTAAAATTAACAGAAACATATCTCACTCTGTATGTATACACAAAAAGAGCAGTCCTTGTCTGGAAGAGCTTACAGTCCAAGCCTAATTGATTGCCATGTGTTTTTCATTTAAACTCATTGTTAAAACAGAAGAAAAAGCAATGAAATACTTATTTTAAAATGTTTCAAAATATCTTGCATTAGTTTTGTCTTCAGATATAATTGGCCAGGGAGAGTGGTAGGCCCAAGTTGTCCTGTGCTAGCAGGGCTCCAGACACCTCGTATACATGATACTCCCGTCTTACCCTCTCACACCATCCAGCTCCCACTGAAGTCAACAGCCACCCCATGAGGGGTCATTACTTTCTATCTCCGTGTGTGATATCTGAACCAGATGGAAGCTGTAAAGTGCAAGGCACAACCATTGTTCTTTTTGACACAGAAATGAGACTATCTAGGCCAAAGGAAATCTCTTCTATCCACAAAAGTCCTAGTTTCCTGTATAATGACCTATATCAACAATATTAAAACTCAAAGCTATACTGTTACACTGATGACTTTGTTCTATTGACTGTACAGTTCAGTCAGTACCTATAAAATTGCAGGATGCATTTAAAGTAATTCAATTAGGTTTAATTGAATTAAAATTATTATTAAATTCTGCCAAAGGTAAGTCTGTATAATTTTTTTCTAATAACTCAAAAAGCTCAAGTCTGGATGGGTTTAAAATAATAATCCTACAAGAGAATGATTGAATAAGTAAGAACATACAAACATTTAGAAGTCCAACTAGATATGAAACTGAACTTTATATCTCTCATAAATCAGTCATTACAGAAATGGAAATCAATTAGTGTGGGTTTGCTCAACCTAATTTTTACTCTGCTTTTAAGTATTTAAAGATTGATCTCGTGCCATTTTAATTGGCTTAATCCAGCTAAGTGTGGAGGTTCCTGTGTTAACATTAAAACCCCCATTTTTATCATCTGGCCATAGGGAAAGTCTTGGAGTTCTTTCCCAAAGTTGTAGCAATCCCTGACACCAAAGACCTTGCAATTCCTACTATAGCATTTTAAGCAGCTGCTCTGCTACAGTTTTTTAAGGCTTCCAGATACTCTGAGCCAATCATGCACTGTTTTCAGTCAGCTCTTCCTTCCTTGCTGCCTCTTTGGTTGCAGAAATGCTGTTGGCCAGTCAAACAATAGGAAAATCAATTAAGAAGATTTCAGCCCCGAGATCTTTTTCCATGGAGGCAAAAAGGCAATAAGGAGCCATTCCCTGTGGTGCTGGTGAGACCTCAGATTTGTAGCTACTGGTTGCTTTTGTCACAAGCTGGGAACTGAGTACACACAATTAATACCAAAAAATGTGCCAGTCATTTCTGTTTTCCATTGTACAGCAGGAAGGATAAGTTGTTTACATCTTCTGTAGCCAGCTATGTCTCTGATATAGCAAGGGCATGCTCAGGTAACTGAGGGGCAGAGTGCTGATGGAAAGGAGGTGGGAGTCAAAATATATGGGACTGCATCCTCAGATATTGCCGTAGTTTTGTATAGCCTGTTTTGTCTTGTAGCCTGTCTCCTGGGTAGGTGTGCAAGGTGTGTACCAGTGTAAGTGTTATCCAGCAATTGATAGTAACTGGAATGTGAGGAGGTAGTCACTGGGAAACTAAATTAGTTGTAGCTTTGCTTGGATGCTCATGGAGATGATTTTCCAAAAACTATGAAAGAAGAGAACCTGAGAGACCTGATTCAAAAGACTGCTATTATACAGAATATATCTGTGTACCCTTTTTCACTCTGTTTGGCAACACAACGTTTGTCTGGTCCTGCCCCTGTGTTTTCTGCACAGGGTTATGTGTTGCTTCACCAGATCTCTTTCCTTGCCTAACAAGAACAGTTTCCCCTGTAGATGGCTCTGTTTTCCTACACAATTTCGGGAGTGTTGTCACTTTAGAAACACCATGCAAGTGGGATGGAGTTATTTCTTGATTTTCCTGTTCCAGTGGGTGTTGTGTTTAGAAAGCAGTCATTGGGATCAGATCCTCTTTAACATGCTGGGTCTGAAGACAGCAGGATTGTGAATAGTCAGTCACTTTCCACAAAATATTTTTTTTTGGTGCTTGATTTAGGACTTATATTTAAGAGCAAAGGCTCAATATGAGTGCCTAATAATTGCTGCTGGAGCTGCCCTGGGCTGCAGCAGCTGGTGTCAAGGTACTGTTCAGAAGGATGAGGGTCTGTTGTCGCTTCTGTGTTGCATTTCCCAACCTGCCATGGGTTTTGCCGCTACCTATGGCATCTCCAGTGATATTATGGTGCCTGGAGTTAGCCAATTGAAGTAAAATCAGAGTTTTCAGCTTTTTGTGTGGGTGGAAAAAGAATGTCTTTCTGTTTAAGAAAAAAAGAGAGGAAAAGTTTTCACAAATTTTCTTTCTAGCACCTGCAGAGCAGAAACTGTGTGGGAGGAACAGGCATTGTGACTGCTTACCACTAGCAAAGATTAAATATTTAGTGAAATGCTGGAGTCCCTCTCTCTGGGCCCAGCAGCTTGGGTGCCCTGGTGTGGCACAACTATCAGGCACTGAGAAGGCAGACCACTGTTGGGGAGGTGTAAGGAAGAATGAGGGGAATTGCCTTTGTGAGCCAAACAGACAGAGGGATTGTAATGTTTAAATCTTGATGTTCAAGAATAGAGTCTGAACCCTAAACCAAATGTGATGATAGCAGTGAGACCTTTCTGGGGTGCAAAATGAATGCTGTCTAAATGCAAACAAGGGGTTCTAAAACCTGGGATTAATTCCTCCTAATGCCTCTTGAACTGCATCGGAGAGCGCCTTTGTTTTGTCATGCTGGTGGTAGAAATTATCCTACAGTGTAGCTAGCAACTCACCTAGTCTGCCTCCCTGCCTGCTAAAAATGATACTGTGAACCAAAAAATATTTGGAAGAGATGAAAAAGCTCTGATAGCTCTCAAGCTCCTGAACTGTACACGACATTTTGTCACTGATGATATAGTGAGACATCCATTCAATACTTGCACCAATTTCTGTCTGTTTAGCAAATGTGATTTCTCAGAGATATTGAAACTGGAGATTATCTCTTCTAGTTTCCATCAACAGCAGGAACCTGAGCTGGGGGCGCAGGGTCAGTTGCTGGTGCCGAGTGCTGGGACTTCCCTTTGCAAGCTGCTGGCTGGGGCTCACCTCCATGAAGAGGAAATGAAATCACCAGACTGCACTCTTTGAGAAGAAACTTGGCACAAGGTGCTACATGAAGGTCTAGTAAGGTCACCTGAAGTACATTCTGGGCATCAACATTGCAGAGGTGCATGTGGGATTGATTTGACTACACTCTCAAAGTAATTGTGAATGTGAAACCAGACCTGAGCTGCGGTACACCCCGAAGTATTGCCCCAAATACATAAACCATTTGAGGCTGAGATTAGGCTCTCATGTTTGCAAATATTGCTGCCAACAAAGACCATTCCTAGAGGCATTGTTTTCCTGATAGATCTGCACCAGTATAGAAAGGATAGATCATAAAAGGAACCTAGTTGTGTAAACAGTGTAAGACTTACTAAAGATTAAATTATTTTGAATTGTATGCTACTTTTAAATGATTACCTAAAGTGATCTGAATATCCAAGAACTTTTCAGAAAGGGCAAAGCAAATGATTACAAGTTGGAAAGTGTCTTATAATAGAAGAGATTAAAAAGATTACAGCTATTTAGTTTAGTAAAGAGACTAATAAGAAGTGACATGACAAAGGTATATAGAATAATGTATGGCATAAAGAAGGTCAGCAGGTGCTTCTATTTATCCTGTCTTATGAAAGAGACACAGAAGGATACATAATTAAATTAAAAGGCAATGAATTTAAAAACGGTAAAAAAAATGCCCTTTTATGTCACATATAGTTAATCTCTGGAACTCACTGCCACGATAAGTAAAGACTGTAGTTGAATTAAAAAATCTTTTAAGTAGCTAAAAAAGGACAGAATTGTCAAAAACATTCAAGTTCTGTTTTCAGGAGTAATTTGGGATCATATGTACAAAGAAATGCAAGCACCATGCCGACCTCTTTGCTGGATAATACACAGACCATCCTTATTGCATGGGCCAAGTTTCTGTCTTGCATTTTTCAATTGAAGAATTAAGATTTTTTTTTTATTAAACTGAACATCTAAAGAAAGAAAATGTCCCCTTTTGGGGTACCTGGGAAGCTCTGGGGTGAGGTATGCTGTGGTGGGGCACAAATATTGTCTCAGTTGGAGGAGGCATTTGAGTTTAGGTCTGTAATATTTATACTGTGTCTTTGGATTGCCATCCTACTTATTGTAACCCCTAGGCTGACATGGAAATTCTTTATTTCTTGGACAGCTCATGTTGCTGGTGTGTATATAGGTGTGATCTGGGCATGTCAGTCCTCTCTGCTTCAAGGAGGGGGTCCAGTACTTAATTTCTGAAGCCTAGATGAGCACAGGGATGCGGCAGATATCAAGCCAACACTATGATGATCCAGGATTTGTACATGAAACTGAGAAACCTGAAAATCAACCACAGTTACCCAGGGAGAGCAGTGTTTGGTTCTTAGTTTGTACTGCTTTTTTTTTTTTTTTGTTTTGTTTTATATTATATTTGTTATAGTTATTATTTTCAGTATCTTCACTGGGGTGAGTAATAGATGCCTTACTTCTCAAAATAATGTTTGAGCATTTACAGAGACTTTTTAGAAAATGCTGTCCTAAATGATGCTTTCATTATAATATCTATGTTATTCTAACGGGATAATGAGGCAACTGAGGAACAGCAGGAAAAATGGGAATACAGGAGACAACTTCTTCAGGACTGTTCTTGTTTCTATGTCTGCTTTATGCAATGGAGATTGACTACCTTGGAGCCAAGTAGTTTCAGATCAAAATGGAAAATGTGTTTCCTGATTCAGACTCCTCTGACTCACTCAACAGTGCATGCACTGCATAGGAAAGGAGATGTTCACACAAATTAGGTGTTACATGGAGGATTGGGAGTGTTGAGATCAGTTTCTGGCTTTTGCAATTCTACAGACTTTCTAATATCTCCTTTCTTCTAATTTGAGTGTTTAAAACAGAGATAGTCCTTTTTTGTCTTTCTGTCATGCTCCTTCAGTATATTAAAGCCAGAAACCAAGAATATCCTATGTGACTGTAGTTCTAGAAATAGAAATAAGTGTAATTAAAAAGCATCTCAGGACTTCTATAGGGGCCTGCTGTGGTGGACTACATTTGATGTTTACACTGGATTCTTTGAATGCACTGAATTTATGCGGTGTTTGCACTAAGAATTGTATCTGTACTCTCTCCCCACACTACCTGTGGTGGTGGGTCCCATTTCCCCCTCTACCCCTGGGATGTAGTTTCTCCCCTCTGTCCCATTGGCCAGTGGTCCCTCTTCCCAGTGTCCCCCTGTTCCCTGGGGGGATAAAACTTCCCAGGACACGTGACTCTCTTCTTTCTGCTCCGTGGGTAGACGACTGCTCCGTCCCTCTCCCCATGCTCTGCCTAGGGAGAAAGTTAAATTAAACAGAACTGTGCAGAAAGATTTGAGCGTCCTTTTTATTCCTCATCCTTGTAGTGATTCTCCCAAGCTGAAGGCTTGCTAAATTAGCCCTCCGGATTAAGAAAACAGCTACAGGGGCCAAAGGGACTTAGGTTCGTGCTTTTCAAAATTCCACCTAAAATGCTATTGGCATGTGAGTGATTAGCTAGAGATTTTCAGTGACTTTATCGTATATTATATGTAGTAATTCTGGACTTGGGATAGGGAAGGTCCTCACGGATCATGAGGTCCAGACTCCTGATATTTCAGGCAGTCATATCTTATATTCCTCTTCATTTATCAGGCTGAGTTTTAAAACTAGTTAGGATTTTTGCTTCCTACCCCATTGTAGGAGCTGAATCTGTTCCAGAATTTGGCTTTCCTGGTGCCTGAAAACTGTCTTGAAACGTGATGCAGAGGACAAATAATAGTGACAATTAAAAACAGGGTTACTTATGAGTACTCATGTGGTAGTCTGTGAAAACAGAAAATATAACAAAATAGAGCTTAGGTTCACATCAGGTAATCCATTTCCAGCAGAGGAAGTGAAAGCAACATCCTGGGCAAAGCATCTGTGCAACTTCATAGGAAATAATGCACATGGTCCTAGACAACCATGAGCACAGGAGGACAGGAGAGATAGTGAGCCCAGACAAATAAAAACCTTTGGAGAGGAGTCTGTGAGAACAGCGTTTACAGGGTCTAGCAAAAACACTACTGTGAAGAGCCTGTAATTAATATCTGTGTACATGAGAGGAAAAAAGAACAATGAGGAAAGATTGTTGTTTAGCCTAAAATAAAACTGAGAACAGCAGACCATAAAGGAGTTTGGCTGGAAATTGGATATTGAAGGTAGAGGTGTCCTGGCATGGCGTTCCAATGGCAGCAGGGACAGCAGCAAACATACCTGCTCTCTAGATTGCCCTTGGTCAAGTCTCTGAAAGAGCAAATTTGCAACAGTCAGCTATGACAGCATCAGCGATCCATAAGCTCTCTACTGACATAATTGCTAAAGTAAATGTATGTAAATCTCACTGCAACTTTACAAAGCTGGGTTTTATATATTAACCCAACAGATACACCTCGGCTTCCTCTCTTCTAGCACATTCTGTTCTGCTGTCATTACAGAGAGAGTTATCTCCCCTCTTATTCTTCATCCTGCCAATATATCTGTTGGAACAGATATTTCTTGAGAATATGAATAGCCTGAACAAATTTTTCCTCATCTTTAGAGCTAATTTTTTTTCTAGTTTTGTTGTGTCCACCATAATTTCAACTCTGTTCATTTGAGTATGATGAGATCAAATTCAGTCAAGAAAATAATTAGCGTACATGAGTTGATAGATTCTGTGCTGGAGCTGGCTTCAATACAAAGGACATAACTCCCTAATTCTAGTTTATTTTCAGTACTCTGGTTTGTAATGAAAATGTCTGACATCTGGCAGTGCTGATGGGTACTCTAACAGTATGTATTTCACCAATTTTCTCTTTAAGATAAGAAACTTCCTTATTGAGAGCCTTCTCATATTATATGGAAAACTGCCCTTTGATCCAAGATATATCTGTTTTTTTGGAGGCGAAGAAATGTATATAGGATTTGAATGCAGCCAATAGGAAAAAAAAAAACAACAAACCCCAAACCTGCTTTGGTAAAGTTCTGTTCCTGTCATAGATTGGTGGCTTCTTTGATCCACAACAGGCAGGTGATATGACCCAGGCAGTCACTACCTGGGTCAGCTTAGGGAGAGGAGTGGAAAGACTGCCAAGAGGATTTCCACACCTCAGTGGGTCACAATGCTGAGCTTTGGGCCCTCATCACCAAAGTTTGGAAAACATGCATGTAACAGGACAACAAATCTGAGGAACGTAAGTCCTGACACAGATCCCTGTTCCTGAGATGCAAGAGGTAGAACTTGTAACTTTTCCTTCACATAGACTTGAGTTCTGAAAGGATATGTCACAGAAACAGGTTTGTTCCTGTGCCAAAGGAGAAAAGGAACTATTAAAGTGCAAGGAAAAAATTGCATAAAGAGCAGAAAACAATCCAGAACTTCATTCCAAGTAGACCTCACCATAACAGCTTGGTCTCTATGTCACTGTGGAGTTCATACAGAGGGAACAATTCTCTTTTTTTTCCTTCTGACATCATCACAGTGAAATAAAGGTGTATGGTATAAATGCCCTTTTTTACATGGTCTGAATGTATTAGCATCTAAGTACAAAATGAGAAGAATAATATTACTCCTTACTCTTTCAGTACTCAAAATTCTAGATCCTAAAGGGAAAGGAGATTTACCAGAATTTTAAATAAGACCTGAGAATCTTCCCACAAAGTGACGCAGGCAAATGGGATAAAGGCCTTTGGGCTCTTCAGGAGGGATAGACAGAGCACATAAGGTGTGGGAGTTGCAATGTCTGTAAGGGAGAGGTTTGGCTGCACAGCCCTTACTGTTAGGGATGCTGTGATTGAGAGCCTCTGGGTGAGGATCAGGGACACAGAAGGAAAAGCAGGCATCATGGTGCCTATGATCTATTACTCAGCCAAGATTCTTCTTGAAGATGGGCACCTGAATAATAGGCATAAAGAAAAAACAAAGATGTTCAATGCTTTCAGTTGTCTCAATCTCTAATAATACTGGTAGACCTTGGGCTGCCTGGTCCCCTGAGCCAGAGGACCATGAGTATGGAAGCAGTGACTTTCCTTTTGTGGAAAATGAACTTGTAAGAGACCAGTGGTATCAGCTGAATATTTACAAGTCCATGGAGTTTTGATGGGCTTCATTTTGGACTAATGGAGTTAATGGATATTATGGCAGGAACCTCTCAATTGTCTATCAGATGTTTTGGGAATCTGAGAAGATTCCTGCTGACAGGAATCTAGCCAGTGTTAGATAGCCTATAAAAAGAGTGTGAGGAAAGATGCAGGAAACTGCAGACAGTTAGTCTAACCTCAGTCTAACCTGGAAAAATGACATAATGGGTGCCGCTAAAAGACATTTAAAGAAAAATGCAATCATCAGACAGAGCCATCATTGGTTCACAAGGGGAAAGTCATGTTTAATTAATTTAATATCCTTCTGTGATTAGGTCACCTGCCTAGTGGATGAAGGGACAGCAATGGATATAGTGGGTTTTTTTATTTTAGGTAACTCTTTTTATACTGTCTGCCACAGCATCCTTCTGGACAATTTGTCCAGATGTTGTGCGAGATGAACAGGGAGACATTATACTGAGTGAAGAACTGACTGGAGGGCAGAGCTCTTGAAGGGTTGAAATGACTGGGGCTATAAATATCTGGCATCCAGCCACAACAGTGCTGACTCTCGAGAGGGACATGAGCCCTTGCAGAGGGATCTGGATAGACTAGAACATTGTCAAATCATCAGTGGCATAAAATTTTACAAGAACAAGTGCTGGATTCTGCATCTGAGATGGAGTAACACTGGATGGAAGTCCAAATTTGGTGAGGAGTGGCTGGAGAGCAACCCCACAGTAAGAGGACTGGGAGTGGTAGCTGACAGGAGGCTCAATAGGAGCCAGCAGGGCGTGTCCTGGCATCCAGGAGGACAAAGCTCATCCTGGAGTGTATCAAACATAACACAACCAGATGGTCAAAAGAGGGGATTATCCCTGTGTTTAACACTGGTGCAGCCTTACCTTGGGAATTGAGTGCAGTTCTGAGCCCCATCACTTAAGAGGGATGTGAAGGTCCTTGAATGTGGGTGTCAAAGATGTGAGAGGGCTGGAAGACATACCCTGTGAAGAGTGGCTGAGGACAAGGTTTGTCTAGTTTGGTGAGAAAAAGGCTGAGGGACAACCTCAGGTTCAAATCTGCCTCCATCAGGGAAGGTTTGGAGTTGACATGAGGAAACATCTATTGAGAGGGTGCCAAATCCCTGTGCAGGCTTCCTGAAGAGACTGCCAATGCTCCAAACCTGTTGGTGCTTAAGAGGCTGATGCCCTCAACTTGTGGTCAAGCATTTGGACTAGGTAATTGGTGTATGTCCCATCCAGCTGAACACTGCTCTCCCTCTCCTCTAGAAATGGTCAGTGGCACAAGTGAGCTATGGAAGTTTTACCCTTTGGCTGAAATGCATTTTGTATCCCATGTAAACACAACAAATTGGTGTTTTTAACAGGAGATCTATGCAGCTTCGTTTCAGTGAGGGAAAGGGAGTATGACAGTGATAGCAGATATTTTTTGCCATTTGGAAGAGTTGCTCCCCTGGCTCTGCTTTGGGCACAGATGTGAATGTTGTAGATCTGAAAATGACCAGCCTTTCCACTACATCAGTGTAACATCCACTTACTGGTTTTTCAAAGCTTGTGCTGTTTGCATGGCAGTCCTTTGGCACCGGCCAGCCCAGCCCATGGCTCTGGTTACTCTGGCTTTTATCCAGGCTGTGGCTGCAGAAACCTCCCCTTGTATCCCCCCAAAACTGAGTTTGTGTTCCCAGTCCTCACTACATGGCCTCATGGAAATTATCCCTGGTCAGCAGAAAGGGAGCAGCTAAGAGGGGTGGTTCCTGGGTTCCAGGGTTGGTTTCTGCCATGGCCTAAGTAGAGAGGAGTACCACGAGGGAGCTGAATGGCAGAAAAGGCATGAGGAATGACCAGCAGCTGTACCTAGTGCATCACTATGGTGCCTATCCCTATGTGTGTACCTCGGTGTGTACTTACAGGGAAAGAAGGAGAGACTAAGAAGAATGGAATGGAATGGAATGGAATGGAACGGAATGGAACGGAATGGAACGGAATGGAACGGAATGGTACAGCCAAAAGGGACCTGTAATCACTATCTAGTCCAACTGCTTGACAGCTTTAGGGTTGACCAAATGTTAAAGTATGGTTTTCAGTGCATTGTCCTAAAGCCTCCTAAATTCTGCCAGGATTTGGGCATTCCTTGTATTGGTTTTGTGGAAAATAAATGACTGTCCTGGATGGCATTATATCTGTCAAGATCTGTTGCTGTTCAGTGTGTGGTGAGTCTTGGTGTAGTTTGGTGACTGCCATGAGCATTGCTTAGATGAGACACATCTTGGCTGGTGGATGAAAGTTGGAAATGGGACATTTTGCACAGTGGAGTTGTAGGCTCTCCATAGGTCTCCATGTGGTCATCGTCTTCTGATCATATGGTTTAGTTTTCAGGTCTACAGCTTGAGTGAAAAGACAGAGAAGAAGGCAAGGGAAAGTCAAACAAAAAATTGGGATCTCATATTTCTCACGCATGCAGGAGAGAGGATGGATGCTTCTGCATTGTGACAGGATTCCTCCAAAACTGAGTACAAGGTAAGATTTCCCTCAGGGAAATCCATCCCCAGATCACCCTCTGTGTTTGTATGCTTGGTAGAAATTTCAAGCAAACCTCTTGAATTGTATGCTGTCACACTAAGGGCATTTTTAGTACCATCAGAATTTCTCATGGTTTGACTATTCTGAGGAGGATGTATATACGGAAAAGTCATGTAAAGCAGAAAATGGGCACACTTAAAATTCCTAATATTTTAGAGGGGGAAAAAAATGCTGTTCTCCCTTGCAGACCTTTCCCAGAACTCATTTTCAGAGAAGGAAGGGTGGCTCAAGAGGATGAGAGAAGAAAGAGTTCAGTCCTTCAGCTTGGGAAGGAGCAGATTTTCCAGAATTATATGTTAACCCATGTTTACCCATAAGAGTGAGAACTATAGATCTACAGGTTTTCAGGAAAAAAGTGGGAATTCACAATCCCTGTAAGTGTTCAAAAATGAGTCTACAGATAATTTTGTGATATGGTTTAGTGGGCATGGTGATATTCAAAGGCTGGACTTGATCTTGCAGGTCTTTTCCAAACCTAATGGTTCTAATTTTCCTCCTTTGAAAGTCTCTATGGAAAAACCTGCTTGAAAGAAATCAGACTATATTAATTTGCTTAATTTGCCTTTGATGCACAGAGGTTTGGAGTTTGTTTGTACATACATAGTAGAGATGCAAAACGTCTCCTTTGCCATATGCCTTCTCAATA
Organism: Bombycilla garrulus; assembly: GCA_013400315.1. NCBI lineage: Eukaryota > Metazoa > Chordata > Aves > Passeriformes > Bombycillidae > Bombycilla > Bombycilla garrulus. The sequence goes on from VXBU01003627.1 coordinate 93,554, forward strand.
GTGAGGTGAAGGGAGTGATGGAGCTGAGGATATTGGGAGCCCACCTGCACAGGAGAAGTGCGTCCTAGCCATAGGACCCCCATGAAGGCACAGCAGACTTACAGCTGCCCACATGGAAAAAGTTCAGGCCTGCTTCCCTGACAGGTATTAGAGAAATCTTCCCTAATTTTCCAGCCCACATAGAGGTTTTCAACCCACAAGTGTTCCCGCCAACAGCCCTAAAGGCACCACAGATCGACAGAGAGAAATTACAATTTTGTAGTCTTTTGCCTTGTGATTTCTCTTTTATTTTTCTTGCTGACTTGCTCTGACTGGGAAGATTTTTCCCTGTAGGTTTGAAAGGTGATATTTCTTGTTAAAGGATCATGAGAGCAAAGGGTCAAATCCTTGCCTTGTTTTTGTTTTCTCCTTTGTATGATGGATGCATTCACTGGCTTGTGTTCCAGAGTTATGATTGGCATCAAAGCTGGCAGTGAAAATTGTCTCTACTGATCTCTAGACTTCATTAAATTAGATAGTTAACATTCAGAAAAAGGCTTTGTTAGTTTCTGCCAAAGTGAATTTCCTTGATTTTTCTCTCCAGGCTTTTTCCTCCCCTGCCTGGCCCTGTTGCGGTTTTCTGAGCTGACACAACACAGTAATGGCTTTTTGTGAGTTTTCTGCAGGTCACCTTCCAGCTCAGGGCTGGGGCAGAAGATTGAGGTAGACAGGACTCGGGAGTATGCCTCAACCCGGGGGGACTGCACAGCCACCTGAGGTAGCCCCTCATCTTGCAAAGGGGTCAGGGTGTACTACTAAGCCTTTGCTTTCAGTTTGACTCCTGCACCTGGAGAAAAAGATGCTGTTTGCAACCTACACTCCCTAGAAATCCTGCAGGTAACCACATAGCAGGTAATGCCTACTGTTAGTAGGGAGTGAGAGGCAGGGATCTTTTTCTCTGTGCAGACAGGAATTTACTGCTTTTGTGAGAAAGTTATTTTTAAGGACCCATGAGGGTAATTTTTCTTTAGCATCCCATTAAGTTTTCACTGATTTTAAGACAGTCATAATGGAGCACTGAGGTCCTAGTAGGCAGTGTGTTTCCTTTCATGCATGGATGTGATCTGTTCATTCTGCTAGCTATCTAGAGCTGGTGAAGATGTGGAGGCTTTCACTCTTGTCACCTCAAAGCAAGTTCATGCAGCTGACCCACGGGAAAATTGTTTTAGCACTTTATAATTGTGTGTGTCTGAGAAATCATGGAGAAGTAAGGACACAAGTTCATTATGAAAGCAAGGTGTTGCACTACTCCTACTGAAGCATGTGGAAGGTTCATCAAAAGAAAACCACTCCTGACCTGGCATTCAGAACTCCTCCAGCAGAAAGGTTGCATGCACAGAATAAAGGCTAGGCTAGGTTGGGTCTCAGCCTAGAGAGAATCAGGATAACTAGTGCTAAAAACACTTCTTGAAATACATGCAAGGTTCACAGCATGCAATACCCTAACTAAAGATATCTGGTTTTGCTGATATGCTCTTTTGGATATTGGTAATAAGTGATGGCAGTGCTTGCACACAGGGTAACAGCAGATACGGCTCTTCCAGTCAGAAAATCTTCACATCTACCAAGACCTACTTCAATTTGCCAAGGTGTTCATGCTTACAGCAGGGAGGTTTTAAAGATTACTGATCAGTGTTTGATGTTCATTAGCATTTCTAAAAAGGTGGGTTTTTTTTATTTGCTACCTATCTTTTCTTGAACAGATCCAACTCAATAAGGCAGCCATCAAGACAGTGCTCAACCTTCATCCCCTTTAAAAACACTGCATGAACTCTGTCATCCTGACCATGTTTTTTTGACAGTCTTCTGTGGGGCTTTTTCACTCACTCTTTGCTCACATTCTATAAGCATGTAGCAGAGGCATATGCACATATTACCTGGGTAATGTAAGAAAGTATAGGTGCTCTGTCTGGGTTTCCAAAATGTGGGTTGGTCTTTTTATGCACTTAGGTACCTTGGATATGGTTGTCGTTTTTTGGGAATTGTGTTAGCAGCCTGTAATATGTTAGACAAAGATTGCCTCTATTGCAGTTGTGCTGGAGGGTCAAAATGTGTGTGAAACAGGAACTGAGAAACTGAATTAAGCTTTATGATTATTTCAGTCTAATTTCATATGGAAATAAGATTGAAGACATCCCACTTATTTGGGTGTGTGTGCATGTGTGTCTTCCTGCTCCTTGGGTGCTTTCTGAACCCACTGGTTTGATAGTGAAGATGGATTATCTCCTGGCTAATTAACGAATGTAATTAATGGACATGGTAGGAGAGAAAGGAGGAACTGGTGCCTTCTCTTAGAAGAGAGACTTCAAAGTGTATGCAGTTCTTGCTGGCAGGAATGAGCCGCCCTGGAGCATGGTGCCTTGGGAAAGCACCCATCTGAGCTCCTGCTGCTCACTCTCCTGTGCCTATCCTCACATGCAGTGGCTGTGAACACCCGTGGTAGTGGCTGAAGACTGGTTCTCATGCAGATTTGTAGATCTTATTGCTATTGCCACTGATTTCATGGGTGCATCTTCAATATGACTGCACATGTACAACCAGGACAGTGTTATTTACTCAGTGTTTTGAGCTCTATGTGTTTGATTATTTTATTCCAGGACAGGGAAAAGGCATACTGAAACCAATTTGATTTCTAAGGAGAATGGTCTGGCTGATGCTGGTAATGAATTTGGTGACAGCAAGGCTGTGGTAAACATATTGCTTCAAAAATATCAAACTCTGTGCTCAGGCTGGAAAGCAATGATGAGTGATGCTGTAACAAAATAATTTATTGTATTGTATTTATGTATTGTATTGTATAATTTATGTGTATACACGTAATTCATGTATTCATTATAACTGCTGAATTGTCAATGCTGTGTTTCGCAATGCAAGGTACGATTTCTAATTATGAACACTTATTCTGGTGGCTTTGGACTGTATTTGTTGAATGTGAAAGATCTGTGATATTTTTGTTTCTTTCAAAGAAATTGAAGGTGTCTCTTTACATAAAAAGAAAAAAAATGTCCCCAGGAAAGTATCAGAGGATCAATTTTTCAGCATGGGTTTATACAGTTTGGCTGTATAGGCTTAAGGCTTTTAATTTGCTTACACATAGATAGACTTACTTGAGCTCTATACATCACCAGATCAATGCAAATCTATTTATTAGAAACTTGGGTCAATATTAAAAGAATTCCATTAACCAGCAATAAGGACCCTGGAATAATATGATTACTATAGGCTTCCAAGCGCACAGAGAATCAAGGATTTTCTTCATACTAAGCTGAAAGAACACCATTGTGAAAATCCCTCCTCTGCTCCCTGTCTTCTAAAAAGTAAGAATGAAAAAGGATAGAAGGGGCTGTACAGGGTTTTTTTATGTCATTAATACTGTCTCTTTAGGTTAGCACCTCTGAGACACATTAATAGTGAATGTTTCTGCAGCTTGTGGTAGAGAAAGTGTAGATGGGCAGAAAAGGTCTGGGCAATTACTCCAGGGGAAGAAGACAGAAATCAATGCATTCTGAAGGACAAAAAGCAAATGTGACATTTCCAGAAGATAAAGTTGATTTTTTTTTTTTTTTAATGTTCTTTATTTTAGCTATGGTAAGTAAGGAAAAGAATAAATGTTCTCTTCCTATTGTTTTAAACAGCAAGTCCCATATTGCGGTCCTACTGAATTAACTTTTGAAGGATAAGTTTCCTGTGACTGCAGGCCACAAATATGAAATCTGCAATGCAGAATATAATTCTGAGACCCATATTTTGGTAGTAGAAAATCAAGATTATCCTGGAAAAAGTTACCGCATTGTCTGAATGGAGACTACTGTTGGAAATCCCCACTGTTTTATTTTGTGTGATAGATTTCTTTACTTATAAACAGTAAAAAGAACTAAAGAGGCTGAAATAACATCATCTTGTTAGATTAAGCCTAGGGATTTGCAAGCAAATTGCAAGCAGTGTGCATTAGCAGTCTAAAACAGGGATCTAGATGCCTAAAGCTCTTTAACCAATCTTGGGCATCCTCTCTGCTGGGAAAAGCAAAATGAGAATTGGCCAAAACAGATACTGGGAGGAAATGGATACAGTATCCTGGCCATCTGCATTGAACTGGCCACAAAATGGTGCTGTCTGCCTGTACAAGGTTTCTATTAGAAACTCTAAATTAGAGGCCATGTACGAAAAAATGTAAAGTTTACAGGGTGCAGAATCAGGTGAAGAATTGTGCTTTAAGTCAGCATTCTGCAAGCATTTTTTGTAGCTTCTTCACAATAAGTTAAAAAAGGATTTTGGAATGGGGTTTCGGGAAGTATTGGAGGTAGAGGTGCAGATTTAGAAAGTGTAAAATCATGAGACTGGTTTGCAGAGATAGTCACCTCATTCCAAAGGTGCTGAGCCAACAGGGCAAGAGGACTTTGGAAGGGATTAAGGCATGGGATTTGTGCTCAAAATTTCTATTTGAGATACAGCGTCTGTAAGTTAGGGAAGAATGAGGAGTGGAAACGTTAATGTGCACCTGGACTTTCTAGAGAGGTTTCTAAACTCTTCCATGTGAAGGCACAGAGGGCCACAGCCTCCACTTTCTCCCATTTCTCAGGATCTGTGCTCCCCCATAAATATTTTACATTTAATAAATATTCTCCTTACCTTCAAGTAAAGAGTTTTCCTCTCTCTCTTTTTTTCTTTTTTTTTCCTTTTTTTGATGAGGGTGTATAGAAATCAGATGCTGCCACCCAGGACCCATTGTATTGCTTTGAAATATGGTCTATGAAACACAGTACTGCCTCCCTAGGCTGTGCAAGAATGCCAAGGACAGTTCTACATACCAACATATTAACTGTTACCAGCAAAGTCAACACCATTCTCCATCAGGCTTCAGGTGCAGACAAATGGTTCAGCAGAAGCTGAAGCCTTTCTCCTGCTTGACTTACTTGTTTGAAGGAACTTTATAGGGCTATAACTGCCAAAAATCTCCTTTGTCCTAATATAAGGTTGTGCTTCCAGTAGGACAACTTACTGGTAATTTTACAGTTTTCCCTTTTCCAGCAAGCCCTGTCTAATATAGGCAAGACTTAGATAGATAGACTTCCCCAGGCTAATTTAAGCATTTTTGTCTTCTTGCACTTTAATTTTCAGGCTATATTTTGCTACTTGGTCTGCATTTCTTTAAAGAGAAACCTACTACTTTAGCTTTGTCCTCAACCACTGCTTGCTCAGAGTATGTTGGACTTGACATTTATAGATAAAATAACCTCCTTCATGTTAACCCTCTCCTTTTTAAAAAAGTATTTGTATTTTAAAACATTTCCATCTGCCTTTTTCTCTTTACCTGCTCTTTTGTCAAGTAAGCTCCATAGAATGAGAATATTGAGTAAGTAGGTAATTTTCTTTTCTATTTTGCAAACCAGCTGAACTTTGCTGTTCCAGAGAGACCTGAATGAGCCATATTTTGTGTGGATTTAGGAAATAGGCTGTGTGAGGAGCAAAGCTGTCTTCCTAAGAAAAACAACTTTTCAACAGAAGTTTTAAGGACTGTCTATGTAACCTGTGAGCAGCAACTCATTCCTTTAAATTATGATATGGGCCATTATGTCTTGGATGACATGACAGTCTTTGGGCTTCATGGTAAGTTATCTGTCAGGCTGTGAGAAAGCTTATTCTGGAGGTTTTTCACACTCGCCTAGCCCCATTGGCACTGGGACTCAGGGTCTCCTCGTGAGAAGTGCTAATGCAAAATGTATTGGCACTTGCTGGTGAGAGAGTTGGGCCTCTTGGTATGTGGGTCACTTGTCCCTTTTCAGCCCATGCGGTGCAGGTCAAACCTCTCATTACAGGAGGAGAGAAGGGCAGTAATCCTGTGACTGTGGTGCTGCACAACAACGGTATTGTTTTAAGGTGTTTCTCTGTTGATTCCCGCACGAGTCAGCATAGATATCTCTATGGTCTCAAGATGGAAATTGATGAATAAATACAAGCTGGAAAATTGGTCTAAGTGCAGCAGTCTTAAAATCTTAGTTTTGAAAAGAAATATCCATCAATAATGTTAATTATTAAGATTTGCACAGCATTTGGGCAGCAAGGACTATCTCTAATATATTCTAGCCCTAGTGTAGGTATTTGCTCACACTGATAATGAAGGCTTTTCTCTTTTCCTATAACAAGTTAGAAACAGTTAAAAGGCTGATTTGGTTATTCCTTCCATCCATGATTCCTAAGCTATGAACCCTAAGCAGTCTTTTCACTGTGAGGGAATGATATTTATGTGCTTGTTTTCATAAATCAAGCTGCTTTCAGATTGCTCAACATGGATCTAGAAAGCTCAGTAAGTATCTTCGTGTACCTGTCCTTGTTCTCCCTGTCCTGTGTTCTCTTACTGAACCATAGCCTCCCAAACTCTGCTCTTGGTGGCCTGTACTGCAGCAGCATCCTTAGATACCCTCCAAGACAGGGCAGATACAAATAATTAATCATAAGGCCTAAGCTCTAAATACAAGGGGGTAACATTGTTCCTAGGTGCCTGAGATAACACCTGCTGAATAATGCTGCTTTCATACAGTCTAATTCTTTTGCATTGCTCTCCAAGAGGTGTCCTAAACAAGCCAGAGACCTAAAGGCATTTTTGAGACTTTCCTGCCCAGCAGAGTCTCTGTCATTTCACTTCATTGCAGAAATCAGAGCATTTGGAAACTTTTCCTTCCAAGCTGAAGCACTGCTGGCTTTATCTAGCATAACCTTTAATGGAGCGCCCATCAATTCCTTAAGGACACTTCCTTATGTCAGCTATGTCTCATTGCTGGGGAATTTATTCTGATAAACACTGCAAATGTTACTATGTTAAATTTTCTTCCTTTACTTGTAGTTGTGTCCCATTGGACCACCTACAACCTTTCCATCGAGCTCTGGAGGGCTGTGGAAGATGAACACCATTTTGTGAGGACGTTATTCCAGATGTACTCTGTACCCTCACAGGGTGAGAGCAGTGCAATACAGTTCTTTGGACATTTTCCTCCTGCTTTAGATTTTCAGGCAGCTCTGGAAAGATAATTACCATTTTGACATCACCTATCTGGGAATGTTGATTACTTAAACACTGTCCTTCTTTATTCCTTTTAGCTGTTTTTTATCTAGATATGCTTTGCTTTTTCTTTGTGTGTGTGTGTGTGTCTCGGAGACAGGGTGTGTTTTTTTAAAATATCTATTTTCCTATTTAGTAAAACCTCATATTTTGACAAGAGACATATCTGGTAAAAAACCCCAAAATATTTAAGAAAACAGGGTTGATAATGTATGGAATTGATTCTTTATGGTGTTAGATATTCTTGGTGGATGTAAAGTCCTTTTATTACCTGTTATTCTGAGAAACTCAGAACTATCACCCTAAAACAGAATTTATAACCATGCATGCATTAATTCATAAAAATAAATATTGTTTGGATTTCAAAGAAATGTCGTGCAAAAATAGCAGAGAGAGCAAAGTAGCATAGCAAGTTGAAAGCCGTGGTTTAAGATGCAGCTAGAGGGGTAACTGCCTTCACAAGGCTTGTGTGGGGACACCTCTGCAGGGGGTTGAGATTTAAAAGATCCTCTTGTTGCTATTGGAGCTGGCAATTCTTGCCATACTTGCTTTGGATGGGTACTCCCTCCACTGAAAATAGTTTCCTCAAGTACTTTGTTAACACTGGAATAATAAACAGTATGTCTTTTATGTGACAGGGTACCTGTAGAATTTAACCATACAGACAATAAAAGGGCTAAGATGTGCTTGAGCTGAACATAAACACTTGGAAGGATAATGTTTTTCACTAAGTGCTTTGTGCTTCTGGCTAAGCAGAGTGGATACCACGAGCCACTTGCAGAGATGTTCAGGGCCAATGGGTCTTTCATAAGCAGCTAAATTAAGCCTGTAAATCTTGCAGGAGTGAAAGATATGCTCACGTTCACAGATGCAACAGGTGAAGGCCTATTAAAAAATAACACTGCATATTTTAAATAGCCTGAGAAATTCAGTCTCCTCTACTCATTTTCCACTGCATTTATAATTCTGTTTTCTTGTCTTCAGCTTATCTGATGACGGAAATCTGTTTCATTGTTGATGTCCCAATGCAGCTTCATCCTTCCAGCTGTTTGTCCTCTGTTATCAGCAGTTGTAGCAGAGGTCTTTGTCCTCTGTGGTGTCTCCCAGGAACCACAGGCAGCCCTCTAATACTTTTTTTTTTTTTTTTTACAGGCAGGCTTCAATAGTGCCACCTGCTTGTGGAAAGCAATGATTCTCAAGTAAGAAGATATCTCCCCCTCTAACAATATCTTTGCATCAATTTAATCACAGCATACAGTTCTCCCCCAGCCCCAGTATTTTCCTAGATTTTCTGCATAACATTTGGAACAAACTGAAGAGACACCATATAGGCAAAGGGTGCTTGTGAGCCTACTGATTTAAATCCAGGCCAAGTTAATTGAAGCTACTCTTGTTCCAGGCAAGCCAAGAGCAGAACTGTGTTTTACTGATTTTAGAGTCCGGAGTGAAAGAGCAATAGACCTCCTTTCTCTGTGCAAATTAATCCATATTGATAAAGTCTGCTAAAAAAAGGTAAACATTTATGGAGGTGGTTGATTTCTCATCACAATACTGGATGCTGCAAGTTTATATTGGATGGCTAAACCATTATGAGAATGGTTAAGAGCAGTAGCTGTTATTTAATAAAGGGAGTCAAGTGAAAAATTTTGTAGGAAAACAAGAGCACTGATGGCATATAAGCAAGTGGCTGCACTTTTAGCCACAGAAAAAGAAGGGTCCAATGGATACACAGCCAGAAAGAGCTGGTAGGTCCCCATTTTCTAGAGAGGAACTATGACTACTGCATTTGAGCCAAAGGTTCAGTGTCAGATCCTGTTGGAACAGAGCAGATGGGTAGATGTGTTTACCCAGCTGTGCCAGCAGCTCAGCGTTCTCTTCCTGGGGAATCATTGTGTGAAGGCAGGCGCTTGGAACTGCACCCTCACCTCTTACCCAGAACAGGTGCAACCTCTGCCAGGACTCTCCTGCTCTAGGGAGGCTGGGGATGATGTATTTCCTGCAAGTCCAAACCTCACTACTGAGGTGGACTGGGAAAGATAAACCAAACTCTTCCATTAAAAAGTTATTTTTCAGCCTAGTGCTAATAAGAGCAAGTTTATCTTCTTCTACCTTTCCCCAGTGCCAGCAATTTCTGTGCATAATCTCAGGTCTTCCTTTCTTAAAATTTTGTCACTCAGGCAGTTTTCCACTCTAACTTTTTTTACCTTCTATAAAATTTCTCCCTTCTTGATTGCTGGCTCTTCTGCCTTGCAAGGCCTCCTCATACAACCTCTGCAGATGAATACAGACTTAACTGCACCACATCTAGGTTGATGTGCTAGCTGGCCCTCTCCAAGGCACGTGTGGTAAGTACAGCAAATTCAACACCCCAAATAACCTTCTAGGTAAGAAGTTCAGGTTCCCGGGTTAAAAACTCCATTAAGGGAGACTTTGGCATCTGCAAAGCACTCCCATTTTCATGTTGCACAGGCCAGAAATATCTCCTGCACTTTTGCTGTTTCCTTTAAAGCTATCTGTGCATTGTGAGCCTCTGGTTGGTGGATCCCGATTCCCTTGCAGTACCTGCCTGTGTATCTGCACTTGGGCTCCTCCTGAGGCCATGATTTCTTCTCTGTTTGATGACATTCTTACCTGTCTGCACAGAGTTGATGGATTTCTGTGTGGCTGGTATGCATTCATCTCTTTAAACCAGCCCCTGAGAGATCTCACCAGCCCCGTATCAGCAAGATAATACAGTGGGAGAATGGTTTCCTACCTCACTGCTAATTCCATCCCCCTTCTCATTCCCCGTGGAGATAGTTAATATGAAATGCTTGCTAGATTTTACAGTGAGCTATTTTAGGGGAAAGGACCTCAACAGGTTGGAGAGATAGGCAGAGAAGACAGTTTGAAATTCAACAAAGGTAAATACAGGGTTCTGCACTTGGGGAAGAGTACCCCCATGCACCAACACAGGCTGGGGTCTAATCTTCTGGAAAGCAGCTCTGCGGAGAAGAGCTAGTGATCCCAGTGTCCTGGTGGTATCAGTGGACAATGGGCTGTCCCTGAGCCAGCAGGGCCCCTGTGGCCAAGAAGCGCGGTGGTATCCTTGGGTGCATTAGGAAGAGCATTGCCAACAGGTCGAGGGAGGTGACCCTGCCCCTCTACTCGGCCCTGGTGAGGCCACATGGGGAGTGCTGTGTCCAGTGCTGAGCTCCTCAGTACAAGAGAGACTTGGAGCTCCTGGGGCACGTCCATGGGAGGGCAACAGGGATCACTGGGGGACTGGAACATCTCTCTTATGAGGAAAAGCTGAGGGGGTTGGGCTTCTTCAGCCTTGAGAAGAAATGACTGAGACGGACCCTCATCAATATCTGTCAATATCTGAAGGAAGGGTGCCAACAGGATGTTGCCATGCTTTTCTCAGTGGTGCCAAGCACTAGGACAAGAGCCAGTGAACAGAAACGGATGCACAGGAAGTTCCACCTGACCACGAGGAAGAACTTCTTTACTGAGCAGCGACCATGCATTGTCAGAGGTTGCCCAGAGGGATTGTGGAGTCTCCTTTGCTGGAGATATTCAAGAACCATCTGGGCACAATCCTGTGCCACGTGCTCTAGGATGGCCCTGCTTGAGCAGGGAGGTTGGACTACATGACCAACTATGGTCCCTTACAATCTTACCTATTTTGTGACTGTGTAAGCTTTTTCTTAATTTTTTTTTTATTTTTTTGCCACCTATTGTCCAACATTAAGGTTTTCTAAGACATCCATATAAGCTCATGACCAGAAGACCAAGTAGCAGGTATGCCCTTGTGTCTCCTTTCCGCCACAGAGGGAGGCAAGGAGCCATAGGCCAGGCACAAAAAAAAGTCCGTCTTTCTCCTCCTCCCCACACTCCCTCCCTTCCTCCCCACACTTCTCTTGATCTGCTGGTGGCTCCTAAAAGGATTAATTAGAAAGATGTGAGCAGAGGTTGGGACGTCAAAAAACAATCGTCACTTTCATATCTGACCCCTATCACCAGCTGCAGAATTAACAAATTGAATGTCGTCAGCAAACAGGAGTCGCAGATGATATGAAGTTCATTACTAGCAGCACAGGGCTTGTTTTCAAAGCCCAGTTTAAACAACTCTTGCTGATTAAATTCCTTGCTGGGGCTCCTGCCAGACACATTTAGAAAATACGGATGTCTAACAACTCTGTCTTTCTCTGCCTGTCTTTTCTTTTTCTTTTTTCTTTTTTTTTTTTTTTCTTTTTTTTTTTTTTTTCTTAACATGTGCCAATTATTTGTCTCCTATCTGCAGGTACTGGCAAGTATCAGCGCTCTGGTTCCACTGTCTACAGCCTTATCCATTTGGCGCCTGCTCCAGCCCTCTCACATTACCAGCAGTGGGGTCTGTTTTCAGCTGTGAAAAGCTGTGAGCATGACTCCATTCTTCCCCTCCTCCCGCTGCAGACTCTCTCCCCCCTTTCCTTCTGTCTCTCTCATCCTTCTGCTCCCAGGGCTCCCTTCAAGAGCTGTGAAGCAAAAAATACCCAAACTGTGGTAACCTGCTAGATAGTGGCACTGGGGATTTATAACCTCCCTTGAATTGTGTGGCTGTGGTTCCCCTGCATGGGAGCACCCAGAACAACTAAAAGCCCAGTTTAAGCAAGTTGCATGCAGGTTGCATGATGGATCATCTTCTGGGTAGGCTGGGATAGAGAGGCAGGAGCTGTAAGCAGGCAGATAGAAGAGCCGTGGGGATAAAATTCAGAGCTACTATCTTAGCTTCTCTCTAGTGCAGGAGCCTGAACATTCTCTGAACTGTTCTTTGCATTCCTAAAACATCTTTTTGTTCTCTTTAACTTGATAATTTAATGTTTGTCTTGTTCATGCATTTGTAATTTTTCTCGACAATTTCTCTAGGAAGTGAGGAGGGAAAGATGAAGGAAGGGAGAATGGATGTTTGCTCCTTCTCATACTGAAAGTAACTCCAGGACTTGGCAGATTGGGTGCTACCCAGCTAGAAAAAGCTAGATCTCAGAGGTAGGTTGTTCCTGCAAGTTTGGTGAAAACAGGCAATCCCAAAGAGGGCAGACATCATCAGGAATCTCCTTTGGAGAAGATGAGCAGCCCTCTCTATAGAGAGGAGATACAAAGGCCCTACCCCTGGGAAAGCCTTGTCCAGGTACACAATGAGATACCCAGGAACCAGGCTATGAGGCAGGCATTTATAACAAAACAGATGATGTTTGCTCTGCTGATGCTCTTTTTAAAGCTGAATATCACAGCTAAAAATGTTGAGCCAAATTGGTAGAATTATCAGAGATGCCCAGGAGATGGTGTGGAAAATGAATGCCCTTTGGGGGCCACATAGAACTGGGGCCCTGCTGCTTAAGTACCTTATTTTTGGCAAACTTGCTCAGAAGAAAAATACCATGGATTAACCGAGAAAAGTACTATTTAGCTATCCTTTTGACAGTGAAATTGTGGTATTAAGGGTAAAAGTACAACATAAACTTCAAATAATTTCATAACATAATTGGGTCTTTTCTGTATCATTATTTTTCCCTTACAGGAAGTATTTTCTTTTCCTACCATGGCAGTTTGGTTCCTGAAGAATTTCAGAAGTATTTAAATGTGAGTGAAACAGTCACAGAGATTTGCACACACTACTATGTGGCATTTTCAGCTAAGGGGTGCTTCATACAAGAAAGGTGTCAAGTTTTTTTTAATATTTTTTTGCTGTTTACCAGCCATCTCTCTGCCTCCAGGTAGTATTGACAGTTACAGGATATAAGGCTAACCCGCATCTTTATCTACCCATTTTTTTTCTCATTTCCTCTCTCTGACCACCTTTGAGAGAGTGTTGTTACAGAAAATTACCGAGCAGCATGTCTAATTTGTACGTTCCTCATTCCTAGGCCTCTTGCATTTCCTACACTACGTTTTACTGGTTTTGGTTTTGAAAAAGCAAAAGAAGCTTCCAAAATGAATTTATCAGGTTTGGCTTATTTTGTCTTTCCCCCCCCCCCCTCTTTTTTAATGTAACTGAATGCACTGAATTATAAGAAAAAATGACTGGAGTGAAAGAGCATGCCACCACTCTTCACTTTGACACTTCACCAATGTTTTTCACTTCCAGTGCTCCTGCTGATATTATTTTTTTGCTTCTACCTGTAAAAACCAGGAAACTTTGTAGATATCTGTCAGTGGCGAGGTCTCATTTTGGCCTTGAAAACCATTACATAGCTGCAAAACATTCATCCAAAGTCCACATTTGAGGTTGACTGATGTACACCAGTTGAATTCCTCTCGTATGCTGATTACTACTCAGCAACTGGGCATACAATTGCACAAAGCACTTCTAGCAAGAAGGAAGTTATTTTTTTGAGGAGTTTCCCAGAGCATGAGTTTGCTGTGCTGCTAAGCAACCAGCATGGCATGTCTGTCCTACATGAGGAAAAATCCACTATTAACGTGGCGTTCTTGCCAAATAATTGCAGTGTGAGCCTATGGAAAGATTTGTTCTCAAATCTAGCTAAGCATACAGGACAGTATATGTCCCCAATACTAGCTGTCATTCTCAGCTGATTGGCGGACACTGACCCAATATTTTGTGCCAGCATTCATTCAGTTCCAGCAAAATGAGAGGGCTAGTTAGGTGCAGGAAGCTTAGGATTAGACAAGTCCCTGATGAAGTTCAACTGGTAGAGTAGGGGCTGCAGAAACTTCCCTGCAGTGCACAGACAGTCCCCAGCTCAGCCCAGCTGGATCCACAAAATTCAATGTCTTTCTAGTACCATGTGGTTGGTTTTTGTTCTTTCATCCATCCCATACTTGTTTGGACAACCATTTTGTGTCATGCCAGCTGCAGGCTGTGGTGGTTTGCCTGCACAAATCCCTGTTCTCTCAGGAGAGCCCATTTCAGATGCTTTGAAAAGAGACTCAGACAGATTTTCAAGCTACTTCATCCATGTTGAGGACCAGCCCAAATCTTTGGCTTGCTCTTTCTTTTCTGAAGCAGCTCACACACTCTTCCTTATATCCAGAACTTCCATGGGTTTATTCATTTCCAGCGTATTAGAGGCTCCTTCAGCTTTTGGTGAGGAAGAGATTTGCAATCACTCAGTGCCAAAGTAAGTTTTGGGCACCTTGTGGTCTCTGTTAAAACACTGCTATGATGTAGTTTTTCTGGCTGCTTCTGGTTTGTTTGCATCTTGCTATTGAGGACTTTGCTTGGTATCTCTATCACAACTTTTGTCTCAAGTACACTAGTGCTTAGGGTATTTGTAAGCTATTTTGTTTGGAGAGGGGAAATGTGAGACAATTTTGTGAACATAGATTTTGCGTTGGCCAAGCCCTACTGTAATGAGGGAAAGAGGGATCAATTGCTATGAGATTCTTGTTCATGGTGTGAAGCCCTTATGTGACAGTGTTTGGACTAAATTCTTTCTTGTGTTTTTACCTGAGCCTGACTAATCATATATTTCTTGCTCTCTTATCTTCCTCTGCTTTTTTCCTTTCTGTTTCTCTGACATTTATTGCTTCCAGCAAAACCCCAGCAACGTTGCTTCAGCTCTGAACCTCTGCTGTTGTCCTGAGCCCGTAAAAGACATTACCTGTCTCCTGGCAATCCAGCACAGCAAAGAACTAACTTCTGTCACTTTTCTGAATGCAGGCTGAGGGCTATGCCCCACAGCTATGCTCAGACTTGTGCTCCAAGCTGTTATGCTGGAGTATAAATCAGCACAAGTGATCTGAGTAGTCATGACACCCTGTCCCATTGGTGTTGGCTGTACGTTTTCAGTCCTGTAATAGAGGTCTAGCTGAGACATCTGGGACAAGGATTTTACATCTCGTTTGGAGATCAAGTTAAAGGACCTCACACTAAAGAATAAGTTAACGAAAATCCTGCTCCTCCCCATTCCTCTAATTTGGTAAAGTCGTAAAGAAATCTACTTGCAAGGAAGTGCACTAAGCAGCCTTTATGGGCCGTGGCACAGAGCACAGTAAACCCCAAGGCTGTCCCCCAGCAAGGACAGCTCTTTATTAGGAGGGACACTACAGAAATACCATCTTCTGTGTCTATACACAGTACTGTAATAGGGTTAGCTCACAGTAAAAGTGTAATTAATGTCATGTAATATAAAGATTTGCCATTTTCTCTAAGGACTTTTCCCCCAGGCAGTTTTGGTGCATCATTCAATAATTTAATTATAATGGCTCTGCCTGTTCTCCAGTTTTTATCCCTTTTCTGCCTGTATTCTTGTTCCCAAAGATGTTTGTTGCGGGATGCCACTTCGCCAGAAGGCTTCGGAAAACATTATGTAAGAATAGTGGTGATGCCTTTGCCTGTTGGGTGAGAAAGGAATCAATATGTAATTTGCTTGGAGTTATTCTTTGTCTCTCTTTAAATCTTCCACCATGCATTTTCTTACAAGACTGATGTCTCCCACATTCCTTATCACTTGTTCTAGGAGATTATTGAGGAAACAAATATCTATGTCTCCTTCATTTATTCCACAAACAGTGTTTCTGCCTGAAGGAGAAATATTAAGCTGGTTTTATTGACCAGTTTGCATGTGCACCTTCTAAGGGGTCTGTGCTGGGGCTATGTCTAATTCTTGTAGAAATCCTGATAGCAGATAGTGTTTATAATTGTAGAAAAGCAGAGAGTATCACTTGCCACTTCCATGCCTCCTCTCTCACCTTGAGCACATGAGTGTATTGCTGGATTATTTGTGCCTCTTTGATGAGTACTCTCTGCAAAGCTTGCTGCAATCAGTAAAAGACCTCAATGTTTTTCTTTTGGGACCGGTCCTGCTATGAGCTGAGTTTTGACCTAACTCATCTAACGTAGCTGAAGAGGATAAGTATCTGCTTTCCCAAAAGATTACTGGGGCCACCCTTGCTTTATGTCAAAGGTAGAAATGCTCCTTGTGATGTCCATGTGTTGAAATACCAAACTCCTGGGGATCCCAGGCTGAGCCTTCTCTTTTGAAGCCTTAACCCAGGCCAAAGCCATCCACATCACCGTGCACAGAAATCAGCATGTGCTTTCTTTCACTCTCAGTACCGTCATCCTTGATACCAGGTTTTGCTGTGGGTAGCTCCCCTTTACAGCTGCTTCTCCACATTTCCTCACTTTCTCTGACATTTACCAAGCAGTAAAATCCTCCCAGACCAGAAATACTCCTCTCGCTTTGGTTACCAATACTGACCAGTGCTACAGAGAGCATGCTTTGCTGTAGTGTAACTGGAGAACAAGGAAAGGCTGGTTTGTGCCATCAGCCTTGTGTAAGGCACTCAAGCTCAAATGTAACTGACTAAAAAGTGACAAGGCTTTTTTTTTTAACCTTGTTTTCCCCCATCTGCTGTCACAGTCTTGGACAGTCTGGGTGCTCACCTCTGTGACGCACAGGGATTTTAGCTGTGTGACCCTTCAATTGCAGTCATATGAACACCAGTCATCTGGGTGATTTAATGGAGCGTGTGATCCTCTTGTTATCACGTACTATAAAATCACCTGGGCACAGGGCAGGCCCAGAAATATTGCTTGGCAATGCTATTGCTCTGTTGCAGGCTCTCAATTAATATACAGTTTGATTTTCTCCATCTCACAGTTTATTGCCTAACACTGACCTGGTGAGAGGCAGCTGCAAATGGCTATTTTCATCAAAAGCTCCCCAGTCACTCCAGATTAGAAGACTACATCTTTTCCCAGCTAATGAATTGCTCCCATCTGTGAAATTACAGCTACTCACTTTTGTTTTGTTTAAATCAAAACTGCAGGGCTCATGTGGCAGGCTGTCTGCTGCCTCCAGGTATCCAGCTCTCACGCCATGATGCCGAGTTGAAGGCGAAAGGGATTGCTGCGGCTGTTTTTTTGTCACAGGTTGTTTGTCTGGGCTTTGACAAGGAGCATACACAGAGCAGCCCTGGCCTTGCATGAACCATCCAAGCAGAGAGGGGAATGACTTTAGGGACCTGCTGGAGACCTGGGTCTTGCTGGCCCGTGATGAGTCAATGGAGATGCTCTCTGTGTAATGCTCTCCGTGAGTTTGACCTATTGATTGTCAGGAGTCTCAATAAATTTAGATCGCTGGTTTGTGTCTGCACTCCCTAAGCAGGGGTAGGACAATGATTAGCTGCAAAGATCAATAAGGAGGAGTCTTTTAATCGACCATGTAAAACATATCCTTCGTCACTGATGGTGTGTTAATTGGGATTTAATTCTTAAGGGGACATTCTCCTGTCCCTCCCAGTTTTCTCTCTCCTCCTGAAGCCCTTATTGAGGTAGCTTGAAAATTAGAAAGATCATGGTTTTATTATTTTTGAAATGTTCTTTCCACTGTATGCTGTCCATGTCCACCCTGAAACAGCCATCTGCAACTTTCTAAAAAAGTCCTCCTCCAGCAGCATTCATCAACACGAGTATGTTTAGCATTCTGTTGAATGCTGATGCATTTTTCAGCCATGGACTTGGAGCCTGACTACTTGCTGGCAGCCACCAGAGACACACAGGTCTCTGAGATGCTGCTGGATGCCCAGAGAGACACAACCTGCTGTCCCAGAAACCTGGGATGCAGAGAGTACATGTATCCTGTTTATCTGCTGACTCTTAGTGATGCAGCTCTCCTTCACACCCTTAATTCTCATCCGTGGCTCAGATTTTGGACAAGGAAGGAGTGACAAACTCGTAGCCTGCCACTGTGGTTTGGCCTCAGAGAAGTTTAGTGACAAGCCACCTTGATCAGTAAGACAGCCAAAAGGAGTGGTGTCTTTCTTTACTTCCTCAAGGGGTACAGTGCTTTCCTCAAAACACAGAGGTCTGAAAGACAGAGAGCTAACTTTCTTTTGTTTTTAATATAAGCATGTAAGATGCATGATTTGCTGGTATTTATTTTAAACTTTTTATTTTTTTNGTAGATTTTCAGAGCAGTGGCTTTTCCCAGCAATAAAACGTGTAAATCATGTTGAGTCTGTGCAATAAGAAGAACAAAGCCAGATGTAAGAAGAGAAGAATATGATGTGAACTTTGCCATAGGTCCTATAATAATTGTTTTGTTATTTTGGCCTCTCCAGCAAAGTCTGTCTCTGTGTCAGTCTGCTCCTTGTGAACAAATTCAGTAGTGCCTGTCCTCACAGGTCTCATTGCCATAGCCAAAAATCTCTTAATTCTTTTGTTTCTTTTGAGACTTTCCTGTTCCAGCCTTGATGAAGCTAATCCTGTCACAGGCTGGAAGATGGAATCAGCAACATCCCAGCTAAAAGCATTGGCATTTCTTCTTATTGAAAATTCTTTAATCTCTTTTAACAGATGACCTCTCTAGGGCTATTGTATTACCTTCCTGCTAGACTCCTGACAGGTCTTCTATTTAACTAAACCAATAAATATGAATATTTGCAACATATATTTCAGTTATCCAGAAGAACTGTACAGGGTATTTGTTACTCAATAGCTAGCTTACAATTAATATTGAAAATTATTGCAGGCTGTATGACTTTATGGAGATATAAAATTCTTGGATACAACATCCATGAAATTTGTCATTTGTAGTTAAGTTGAATAATTAGTAAATATTCATACACAGGTCCTGAATTCCTTCATGCTGCTAAGTATTTTGGAGAATGGATGAGTAAAGCAAAGCAGTGAAAGGAGTCTCTGTCACCCCAAACACAGTCATCTTCCATGACTTCAGGGAGGACCTGTGGTGGGAAGTGAACTCAGCTCTGTGCCCCATCTCCATGGTTAAGGTGCCTCTCCTAGCACCATGTCCCTCTCCTGAGGGTTGTGAAAGAGCTGGCTGCAGTCTGACAGTGTGGGGACAGTGGGAGCAGAAGCTGTACCAGTGGTCCCATTAGCAGCGCCTAATCTGTGCCAGGGATAGAAGCTTAAGGTGGAACCTAAGAGCCTGCTGATTTCTGGCCCAGTGCAGCTCTGTGCTGCTTCTTGATGCTGGCATTGTGTCCTCTCACTTGAAGGGAGGCCTGGTGGTGATCTCCTCAGACCTGTCTTTTCACTGCACAACTATTGCATGTCAGCCACCAGAGAGAAGTTTCTCTTTAATACCCTTTTCCTAGGGGAAGGGCTTGGGAGGGAGCAGTTGAGATTTTTCTAATGCTTTCTTCTGTGATGGGATTAAGTGGGACCTGCTCCTTTAAAAAGTGTCCCCTTCCCCATCATCCTCCCTCCTTCCAATTACAGCACTAATTTCAGTAATGGAGCATTAATGGAGTAATGGACTGCTGAAGCTGGCCTGAAGGAACTGTAGTGCTCAGCACAAATTGAGTAAATAAACCATATATTAGATTTCTAAACAATACTTTTAGTCTAGTCCCCAGGGAAAGAGAGTTGTCAAGACTTACTTAAGTCAACCCAGCAAAACGTATGCAAAAGATCCACCCATTCATACTCTGGAAAATGGCACCAGTGGCCTGAAGCATCAGTGAATCTCTCACATAAATCTCTCCTGTCCTGACAGAGAGAGCTTTGTGTTGTTTCCTTCTCCCAACTCCTCTTCATTGTTTTATTTACCAATAAGCAGCTTTATGCCTGTTTTCATTTGTGTTGTGCTAGAGAGCTGTCCATGTATGTTGATAGAGAGTGACTTGCAATTTTAAGGAGACTTATCATGGAGCCATACAAAGTGATGGATGAGAGTAGTACCCTAAACCATTTTCAGTCTGCAAAAGTCCTGATTATTTTTTTCTTCCAAAAGCAGAAGCCCTCTGTCAACATTTTTATTACTCTGTTTTAAAAATAGGCTTTGCACTATCTTAGCCAAATAAATAAGAATGAATAATGAAGTACCGACTACCCAGATTTACCCCACTGGCATCAGGGTGACTAACTGTAATTGAATTACCTTTGAATGTGTAGTCTGCAGTTGAGGTTTTCCTAGGCAGTGTGCAAACAGGGTGAGAGCCAAACACAGAAGCAAGATGGGGACTTTGAAGCAAGACAAAGGCACAGAGTAGCAAAAATTACCTTTCCACATGACTCCCCAGGTCAGTGGGAGAACCAGGGAAAAATACGGGACTCAGATCAATGTCATGTCTTCAGCAAAGTTTTTGCATCTTGACAGAGCAATCATGAGAAGCCATAATTCCTACAGGCCAGCATCTTGTGGGTGTTCAACATCCCACAAGATGATTATTTACTTTCTATGAGCTTCGGTGTGACCTGAGAGCAATCTTTTGAGCCTTTGTGGCAGAAACAAGCAGGGGTTTTTCTGCTTTTATTTCGTCTGAACCCTGAGGTAATCAAGAGAGATTGAAGAAGGCTCTAGACCTAGTTTATACATTTATTCAGATTTCCTTTGCTAAGAATAAGATAAACAGTGACATTTTAAGCTTGATTTGAAAGACAGAAGATTGGTTTAGTCCTGTAATCAGACTGGAGATGGGGTCCAAACTGCAGCATTTTATCAGAAGCGGTTTTACGCAGAGATCATTAATCTGCTTCAGATGTCTGACACTTAGAGCTTGGGTATGTTAAAATCACTCTCTCACTTAACCTCCAGATATAGCACATGAAAGAATCAAACTCCAGTGATGTACACCAGACCGAGACAATGTAGTGTCTCTCAGGGCATAATGTAGTGTCACTTGTGTTCTTTATTTGTTATTGGGGGTAATTTTATATGATAGGTATAAGAAAAAGTGTGCACACTGTGCTGGTACTAATAATCTAGCAAAGTTAGCCATAAAATCCTGAATTCTGCTTTTACAACTGACCACGATAGGTAATTTGGGCATGCTCTGAGTATACAAAGGAACAGCACTTTTTTTTTCTTCTTTTTTTTTTTTTTTCGTCTGTGTGACAGGATTAATGTATTACTCTATCAGTAATTTATTAGGCACAAAACCAAGCAAGTCTCCAGGAGTGATGAGTTTATCACTGAACACTCACACCCAGGAATATATATTGAAGAGCTTGGAAGGTGTCTGTTCAACATTTGAAATGGTATGCAAGTCTCATGTTTTAAGAAATAGAGTTTATAATGCTTTCATTTAACTCCTGGGCTTACTGTTTTCACAATATTGGTGCTCTTGAATCCAATCAGACTGCTGAGCTCCTCCCTTAGTACCATTCTCTTCCAAGAGGAACAGCTCTAGCTTATCTAGCTTGACAAATTGCTGAACCTGCGAACCTCAGATCCTCCTTTTACAAGGCCTGCATTTCTCTCCTTCCTTAGCATGAATTTCTGGAGAATGCTGGTAGTGCACAGCCCTTCATCCCTCCCTGATACATTTCTTACTCCTCCCCTGTAATTCCTCCCATCTCTTTTCCTTGCCATTCTAAAGTCTGAAAAATCTACTTCCCTTTCCTAATTCTACCACTTCCACAATTGAGTACAGCTACTTCTCTGCTGCTCTTCATCACATCCCACCACTTTCTACCCTAACCTGCAAGCCTTACTCTGAGTCCCTGCCCTGGATGCCACTAGATCCTGCCTTGGTTTTCTTCATTTCGACTTTGACCTCACCTAAAACCCTGTTTGCAACCACTATTTGGAGTTTTCTTCTACCAAAATTTCAAGCCGCTTCTTGAAAGCTTGCAGGCCTTAAAGCTGCACTGTACATGCAGAGGTGCAATATATACAGCATACTCCTTCTCTGATAATATTCTCAGGAGGAGCAAGGACCACCTTGATGGGAATTTTCAGTAAATATGTGCTTAGCCTCAGACATCTGCCATGGAAACTTCATCCTGAAGTTTTGCAAGGCCGATGAAAATAAAATCTTGTGATGAAAAAAAGTCAGGGAGCTTAAATAGCAGACTCTTGCTTGGTGGTTAGTTCCTTGGCAATTGGAGCTCACAGTGCTGCCAGCTTTTCAGCCTCGTCCACAGAAGTCAGAGTATGTGTATAATAACCTGATTAAATTAATATGAATGAACTTTTTCAATGAAAGGGATTCCAGAAAAACTATTCTACTTACACCTATAAATTCTAAGCGATTAAATTGCTGCTCTTGTTTTCAAAACCTTTGTGATGTGGCTACACACACTGGTGAGATGCCAAAATGATGGCTGGAGATCCCAGCTTTTCCACTGTTTCTATGCTCAGGAAGGGAAGGCGAACGGTGTTGTTAAGAAGAACCAGTTGTTGAGGATGTTTTTTTGACATGGCAATTTGTTTGGTAGACCTGATCTAAAGCTGTCTGATATACCTGGGATCTGAGAAAAGACAGCCTTCTGTCCCTTCCCTGTCAAACACTGTTTGCATTCAGATGGTGATTTGGAAGGTCACTCTGTTATGTTTTCATTTTACTTTGTGATATGGGGCCTTTAGTAATTGCCGGGAAAAATACAGTTGTATCTAAAGGTGGCTGATGGGTTTTTAGGGTGTTTTCATTGTTTTGGTTTGGTTTGGTTTTTTTCCTGAGAATTCCTAGGTGTTTTGTGAAACTCCCTGGGCGCTATGGGAGTTTTGCTTTCCACCACCACTCTATTGCTAAATGTTGTTACAGACTTAATTCCTTTCGGTCTATCTAAATTCTGTTTCATATAATTCTTGTTTTCCTATCCAAAGCCATGTTGTCATGTCACCTGCATTGAAATACTCCTGTTGTCAAAGATAAAAAACAACTGCAATATTGAAGAATTTTTTTCTTCCTTCTGCTGAGAGTTTCTGTCCAGTGGAGAGTGTGGAAAATATCTAAAGGATTTTTGTGCAAGGTGAGTGGTTTTCTTTGTTGCCTTTCTGGAAGAGGTGACCAGAAGTAAGATACTAAATATCCCTGATCTGGTGCAAATGCTTTCTGGTATTAGGGGAATAATCTTTCAGACACCTTGTGGAAGCTGTTTAGCATGATCTCTTGGGTGGCTTGTATCATTCCTGTGGGGAAAGTTTGGATGGAAAAAAAAAGTTGTTGCACGTGTCTGCATTCGTTTTCACCCTTCTTCTACTCCTAAAACAGAAAGTTCAGCCAGAAATAGATATTCCCCCAGAAGAAATTAATTGGAACACAACAAACCTCCTACAAAAATTTGCAGTAAAACTTCAACAGGTTTGTAGCAAACCTAGCTTTACCACTGTGACTAGAGCTGTGCCCAAGGTTGTCTCCCTCTGAGCCTTAAACTTCTCTTGGGTTTATTTTGTGTGTTCCAGCAGCAATTTAGGGTGCATAGGCTATTTATTTTTCCAAGAGTAGATGGCCCATGTTAAAGGAGGAGGAAGAAAAGAGAGGGTATGGTTTCTAATCTGAGGCAGTACCCTCTCTGCCACCCTGGCCTGAGTGGGGGCCCCTATCAGGGGAACACCTCCCAAAGAGACACTCTGCATTAGTGCTGGCTGCTAACCTGAGAAAAAACATGGTGCTGGCCAGCTTTGCCTGCTGCTCCCCCTGTTCATCTGGTCCCTGCCAACCAGGTTGTTAAGACCAGGAAAGGCCATTGGGTAGGTGACAAGAGCCAAAGAATTTGTTGAATGTGTTGGGCTTGATAGCAGCTGCCCCTTGCCAATTGCATTCCTCTGCTGCAGGACGAATGCGCAGAATACATCCCAGACCTTCCTCCCAGCGGGAGATAAGCTCAGGAACCCTCCACAGAGTGGAGCTGCATGAGTCCTTTTCCCCACATGTGTGAAACTGTTTTTTCTGGCCTAGTGGCTATGCGCAGCTGGTAGAATTTTAATTTTTATTTTTCGTTATTAAAGACGTTTTGATAAGCTTGTGTTTAGACTTGGTTACCCAGTAGGTAGCAGAGACTCGCGGGGTTGTAATTACTGGGTCTGGCTCCGTCACTGGGGTATGGAACAGGAAACTGGGTTGTGGCAAAGGGAAAGGAGGGCATTAAGGCACGCAGTCCCACAAAAGGTGCAGTTCGGTTTTCCCCCACCCCAGATGGCTGCGTGGCACTGGGCCATGGTAGGTGCAAGCCCAGAAGGGGAAAGACGATGCTAAAGAATGTGCTGTTACGTTATTTCCTCAGGTTTTCCCTCCTTGGCAGAGCTGCACGAGGACCGCAGACTTGGCAGGCGTAATGCAGAGCTGTCTTCCTCTGCAGCTCTCCAGGGACCTTCCCTGGCACTTTGCCCAGCTCTGGGCACCAGGTGCCGTGGTGGGGAGAAAGCTCTTCCAAAGAAACTTTGAATGTATCTGTGCAGTCCCATGGAGTGCAGTGCAAAGGTCCCCAAGTGACCCTTTATCACACTGGGAGACAGAGATAATTCACCCACCTCTTACAAGCCCTAATTAGTCAGGCACAGCATAGCACCTGCAGAAACATCATTGCTTCCAGGGCTGGAGTGAGAGCCCCTGCACTATTTGGAGTCCCTGAACAGGTGGACATCTCTGCCTTCTGCTGCACAGACTCTCTAACTATGCACAAATTGGGAAGGCTTGAGACCCAAATTAAAGGCGCAGCAAGATCCTGCTGTCATAACAACAGTATTTATTGACTTCAGATTCTCAAATTTCACAGAGATTTTGGGCATTTTAAATTATTTTTTTAAATATCCCAAATGTCTTCATGGGATAAGTTTCCAAAATACAACGAGCTATAAGAAACTTGAAAATCTCCCTCACCTGCTATTGTGCTTCCTTATGCAAAACCCATTTAAGCCCAAATCCCAAAGGAGAAGTGGTACATGGAGTTGTACATTGCACAGTCTGTGTATAAGGCTACTTCTGTCTCAAAAATAGGTTTTAAAATCACTGGACATCAGGAAATAAATGGTTCAGAGGCGTTTAATCCTCATAGTTTTCATGACAGTAAATATCTGGTTTGAGGATAGACAAGCTATTCATGCCACAGCTAAGGAAAATGGAGAAGTCAACCCATCATAAACACCAGAATTTTCGAAAGTGCACACACCCCTGGCTTTAACAACCATTTCAGTCAACAATTTCTGTATATTAAATACCAAAAACTTTAACTGATGCAAACTTTCGAAAGTCAGTTTTCTTTTGTCCCAGTGTTTGCAGAGCTACAACTTCCTAAGACACTGGCTCCCAGAAAACCCCATGCATTTTGATCCATCAGTAATGCCTATGAATTTCCATCTCCTTTTGGGAATCTGTAGTGAATGAGGCTGTGGCCATGCATTGAAAAAGACAGGAATGTCCCTCTTCCATTATGTTGCCTTTTCCTTTTCCTCATGGGTGAAATGTAAGCCCCTGATTAAGAGTGCTCTTCAGCCACAGTGCTTGTTTGCCTGAAATCCTTTCTGAAAATGATGTCTTTCGCTCAATATTGTTATTGAGTTTCTGCTGTGATATATAAAGTACTTTCCATCCTTCTACTCAGGCAATGGGGAGAAATTAACAGTTTGGGGAAACTGTTTATTGTCAGTGCTGTTTTCTGTGGTTTGGGATAGGGGAAGGAGCCAGCAACACCAACAATCTCAGAGTTAATGCTATGGGGAGACAGTATAAGCTCTCACTTTTCTTGACCTTTCTCCCTTTCTTTTCCCGTTTCTTCTTCAGTTGCACTATCCAGCATGTCCAGCCTCTTCCTCTTCCATCAATATTGCTTCTGGCTCTTACCCTGCTTTTGAAAGTCCTTTGGGGACCTCCATTTTGCCCACTGTATCTGTTGCATGGATGTTATGGGGTGCTGTTCAATTCCTAACACTTCCATACACTGCCACAGATTCAGGGAGACCTAACATCTTTCAGAACTGGACCATACCCCCACCACACTGCTAAGCAGAAGAGCCAGGTGAGTTAGGTACCTTTAAATCTCATTCGCCAAGATTTTACTTTCCCCATTGAGGATCCAGCCTAGAATTGGTTTTTGAAGGAATTATGCTGTTTTATGTTGTCTTTTGTGGGTATCTGTGGACCATGATGGTGGACATAAAGTGTTTTCTTGATTTATTACCCTTCAGCATCACACAAATAGAAATGTCTGTGATTTTTTATCATATATATCTTTTTATAGAGGTCCATGTGTTGATCACATGTTGAATATAATTTAGATGTTTGGATCTTTGCAGTCTGGAAAGAAAAGGCCAACATTTAGCTGGAAAAGTCAGACACTTGGGAAGAAGGAACGGAAAGGCTCATAGGGAGGGGAGAGGAGGTAACTGAGGCAAGGGGGGAGCCCTTGGAGAGTGGTCCTCAAACCGCGACGTGTATTTGTCTTTGATGCTGGCAGAGTTGTACAGGCTCTACAGGAAGCTCTGCACTGCTGGAGGACTACTTTCAGCTGAGACACTGGACCCAGGTCCTATTTTTCCTGGCTCTGGTGACTGTCCAGGAGGAAGTGTGAGATCCTATGACACTTTTTGGAAGAAAAGGACATGATTGCAGTGCTGTGGATAAAGTTTCCTGTCTGGCAATAAAATCTATTCAGCTCTGTGGATGGTATTAACAGGTGCCAACATCAGGCTCTAGAGGCTGTTTGTTAAAGCTGCAATAGTTCTCAGCTGGTCTAAGTTAGGAGAGCTGCTTAGATGGTGTCACTGAAGGAATTTTTCCCTCTTCCTTTGGTTGGAAATTACTTCTTTCCTTTTTGGTTCTAATGTAAGTTTGCCTGAGCAAAAAAAAATCAATTATATCATTCAAACCTGCTTTTTAAGAGTAATGATATGAATTTAGTTTGGTTCAAAAAGAAGGTTGTATGCAAGCAATTGAATGTAGCTGTCTAGTGACATACATTTCTAGAAAGGTAATGTAAAACACCTACAGCTAAGAAATTTTTTTGGTGTGCAAACAGAAGTCTTCCAGACCGACAGAAATAAGTACTCTGAGAATCCAGTCACCAATTCTATACTTGAAAGAGGTGGGGGGGGGGAGTGGAGGGGTAGGTATCTGTGTCTGTGCAAGTTGATCTGTTGATTAACATTTAAAGTGTTTTGATATCTCAGGTGAAGGTCAATCCATTATGTTTTTCCGTTTTGCAATTGGTTGTAAGCAATTTGTATGGAGCACGAAACATGAATAGCATCTCTTGAAATTAATACTGAGGTGAGTGGAAAGGAAGAACAAGAGAAACAAGCAGAAATTTATTTAACAGGCTGGTTGCTGAACAGTGGCAACGTGGCTTGACTCAAAACATTACTGCTTTTAGCGCATGATTTATTGCTAATGCCCCTTCCCATGACTGGCCTTCAGCCTTTGATGTCAGTCAGCTCTGAATTAATTACTTCATAATGCAAAGTGAAAGTGCAGCAGGTTTGGTTTATTCCCCGTTGCTTCCTGAAGTTGTTGTGTTAACTTGCCTCGTCAGTGTTTGCTCGCTCTCTTACCCTCCCGCAAAGCACCTTCTCATTTGTAAATCCGAAAAGCTGGCAGGGGTGTGTGCACCCGTTGTTTTGCCTGGTAATAAATGGAGCCTTTTAGTCAGGGCAAGCGAGACTGATGTAGGAATGCAGGAGATCATATCTTAGGGGGAAAATCAATATTAAGATGTACGATTGCTCCCATGGTATTGAAAGAATTAGTTGATCTACATGCCAAATGACAGCCCCCTTGATAACAGGGATTATGTGTCCTGTCTTTCCAGGCTGTGCTCTGTTGGAGCTGCTCTCTGGATCCCTCAGGCAGAGATAATCTAATTAGTACAACAAAGACCAGGTCGATTTAAAAACATAAAGAGCGGGAGCGGGATGGGGGGGAGAGGGGGCGAGTGTCAGCGAGAAGCAGTCTTTGAAAAAAGTTGCTGAGGAGGAGCGGAAAACTGGGAATACAAGTTAACCGTTGGTTTGTCTCCACAGACGCTGGAAGTTCAGACCCACCGGACTATTACCAGACAAACCCCGAATTAGCAACTGCTTACAGCCTTCAAAAGCATCATTTAATCACGCTGAAAACGAGGAGATGTTGGGCTGAGCAGAAAGGTGGTGGCTTGGACCAAGAGCTGCTTATCCACTGCAGAGTCATAGACACCTGCTGCAAAAGCAGCTTGTGGAAAAATGCTTTACCACAGAAAAACCCAACAACCCAGGAACAAACAAAGAACCCAAGACTTTTTTCCTTATGCTTATGTATAGACCTTTGTTTTTTGCTTTTTGGCTGAGGCTTGGGCAATGAATCTGCACTGCCCATGCTAAGTACAAGGTGAATCATTTTCCAAAGGACACGGTGAGGTTTCAAGAGGCTTCTCTTGAGTGGAGCACTGGTCTCCATCTGCCACACTTGCACCAAGGCAGATGCATCCCACTGCCAACTGTGCATGGATGACTAGTTCTGAGACTCTGTAAGTTTCAGAGTCGTTTTAAACTTAATGGCTAAGTGTCAGTAGTCCACTCTAAACCCAGTATCCAGCCAGTTTAGTTGGAATAAGACCTGGGTTTTCCCTCCTGGCTGCAGCTGTGATATTGGCTTTTGCAGGTGCTGTATCTGTTCTGTTAGTGCATACTATCAGCTCCTCACCACAAAGATCCGCTGGCAGCTTTTGGTGAGACCCAGATGGATGGGTGTGGGAGTGGGTACATCTTCACTGGGTGTAAACTGTCCTGGATTCAGAATAAATGGTGATGTTGTAGAAGAGAATTCCTCATGCCTGACACTGGGACTTGCACATAACATTTTTTGGTGATTTCCTAACAACACGTGTTAGTACCTGAGTATTTTGGTCCTGGTTTTGCTTTTAGATAGTTTTCATCTCTGCAAGACAGGCACCACAGCCCTAGGCTTTTGCAGTTCATTCCCAATTTTGTCTTAAGGGTGGATCCTGATATATCTGGTCTTTTATGACCATGTTCCTGAAATTTAATTTAACTCTAATTCAGTACCTCACACCTGAAGTGCTTTGGTGGTTGGATCTAGGATTTTAACACAGTTCTCCCTCCAAGGCAAATACTGCAATTGCTCAGCCATGCAAATAGGTGCAGGCGTCTTCAGGCTGTATAATCTGATATACTTAGGGGACTGGATGGCTGAAGGAAGGCTCACTCACATCTGGAAGTTGCTTTTTTCCTAAGGATCATGAACACAAGGAGGTCAGGCATTCTTGCACAGCTCCCTACTGACCCTTGAGTTCATGTCATCAGACCCAATCTTGTTGTCTTGGCAAATATTCACACAAATAAGAGAACTCTAACAATGGGATCTTTCTTTTCCTAGCTTCCCTCTCCCTCTCCTCTTGTCCCTTGCTGCCTCACTCTCCTACACTGGAGATAGAAAATTTGGAGGCAGCAGGGATGAGATCACTGCTCTTCCCAGTGACAAGAAAACTGGCTGCATGATTTGGGGCTCTGCATAGCATTTTCCCAGGAGCAGATCTGATATTATTTCCCTGTCCAACACTGCACAGAGACATCAGAACTTTGGAGACAATGCTTGCCAGCTGCTTGGGGTAAGACTGTAGATAAGGCCCAGAGATGAGGAGCCATCAAAACTTGAATGTCTAGCACAGACTTTGCATTCCTGGCTTTGCTGTATTTACTTACTTAAATCACCCAAGCTTATAAACTGCAGTTAGCAAGGCATAGAGTCATTACCCATTCCAGGGAAAGGCGCAGTCTGAGTCATATGGGGGATGCTGTGTGGGTCCACATTGCATTTTGCTTGAGCTGTGAATAGAGATACATGAATTTATAAACAGTTTTTAGACTTGCACGATTCTTTAGTAAAAAGTTATTCTGAAACACTGGAACTGGGGGATCCAGATTCCTGTGAGTTCCTGCATCAGTGCTGCTTTAAAGCCTAACTTCAGGTTACTCCCCACATACATTTGCTAGGATGTTCCCTTTCCCCACACAGTACTTTTGTGTTCACCTGAACCATCGGGAAAAAGACCGCATCACCACACCTGAGCTCTTGCCAGCTGGCAGGCAGACCTGTCTGTGTGCTCATGGATGTGTTTTGGGCAGCCCCAAAACACCCAGGTGACTCTTGGATTCACATTATGGCTCATCCTTCAGCAGAGGTGCTGAGTATATGCCCCCCTTGTTCCTCCAGTCACAGTTTTCACCAGAACTGCAGGAATTTCCTGCACTGACCGTCTGGACTCTGACTTGTTTTTGCAAGTGTGTGCTCTTTATTTTCACAGAAATAGAATAAAAAACAAACCAGAAGAAGGAAATTCAATAAAAATTACATTTGGTAGACCCAGAAAAAATTAGATTTTTTTAAAAGAAAGACTACTGTTTAAAAGCCAGATGCAGACATTCCTTACTATCCCACTCCCACTCAAAGTTAAAATTGAAATCAACTAGGACTCAGCTCCTCATATATGTGTGGTTTGTTTTCCTTTATTAAAACCAATGACAAAAAGTCTGTCAGGGATTTTCTCAAGCATCTTATACAATAATCTACAATAACTTTTTTACAATACACTTTCTAGTACTCTGTCAACATTTTGGTTTCTAAGGCATTGGAAGGTCTTGGGACCACTTTTTGTTCGATATTTTGCCTGTCATGCACACCAGATGTCTAGCTGGAAATTCACTGTACTATTGCTAAATAACAAAAACTCATGCCTTGTTATGGGGTGCTATGGCATTCATATCTCTAGGAGAGGCACCTTCTTTTGCATAATCATCAGAGCAAAATGTGGGCTGCTACATATTCTAGTAAGGACCTGTATCAGCTGAGGGCAAAACATTTCACTTCACCAGTTTCTCTTTCTATAAAACCTTGTGCTTTGATGTGTGATGCTTTCTTCTGAAGGATTCTGCAACAACATACTGTACAACTGCTCCTTTGCATGTTCCAAGTTTAGTTCCTTGCTGTGGCAGACAGTGTAACTCTTGATACAAGCTGTAGTACATTACCATGTTATTTAACAATTACTTACAATGCATTCTCTGATCATTTGGTGCCTTGGGATATTGTGCCCAATTGCAGGTTTAACAAAAGCATATTGCGGTATTTATGTCATTATTCTATGAGAGTATAAAGAGCAAAACAGAGCAAATCAGATGAAGCTGAATGAGACTTAGCTGTCAGCATGGGAATGTTAGGAACAGTGTCTCTCACCCTTGCAGGCCACAAAGATAATTTCATGACTACTAAGTAGTAGTTCATTTAAAATAAAAATGTATTAGGCAGCATCTCCACTCTCAGGGGAAATGTCTATCAGCAGAACTGATTAGAGATAAGGGTAAGCAGATGTCAAAACAGAAGACCACCAAAGAACTGAGTTCCTAAAGTGAATGGGGAGAGATCCAGAAAGTATTAAATGTAGGGTGGATTGCTGTGCTGGGGGGGGGGGCAATCCTGCCCTTCTTTCAGCTCCAGAGAGAGTTTTGCTCAAAAAAAAATTGCATTCTTTATCTTAGGTGGGAGAAGTCTGTTTTTACGATCTTTTTTTCTGGGCGAATTTGTATGTGTGCATGTGGTTTGTTGTTTTGGTTTTTTTATTTCCATAAATTGCTTTTTTAACCTTAGGAGTGAATGAAAATTAGAAATGCCAGGGAGAGCAAAGAACTGTGAGAGGATGTGCTGCAGAATTTTTTGCTTTTTCTGTAACCATGGAGGAGCCAAATTTGAATGATCTCTTTCCACAGAAATTACTTCTCTATAATACTCAGTTTTGCCACAGTTTTCACCTGAATTAATTCTCCAGTTATGAGAGTACATAAGAGTTAAAAAAAAAAAACCACTAGAAAAAGTTTTACTGAAACTTCCATTGTGGGAATAGATATGTGAATTTCAGTTCTTACTGATAGAAAGAGGAAAGAAAATACAGGCTTTTAGGAGGGAATTCAGAGAAATAGGTCATTCTATAATTTTATGTGTCAAATTTTATCTGTGAATTGACATGAAATCATTAATAGTGTTTCATACTCATCCTGCTTGTCCTTAACTACATACATGTAACTTCATGCTGGTGTCTCTTCCCTTGTCTTTCTCTGCCAGCCAGAGAGGGCAGAAAGCACTGCTCTACCACTCCTTTTTCAGAGACATGCCCACATGCACTGAATGGGGCTTCAGGCAACCTTTGCCAGCTAATGCAAGGCCTGTGGGAGAGTTTTTTACAGAATCAAGGAATGGTTTGAGTTGGAAGGGACCTTGCAGATGACTTTAATTCAACTCCCTCTGCCATGGGCAGGAATACCTTCCACTGGACCAGATTGCTCCAAGCCCAA
This sequence comes from Bombycilla garrulus, assembly GCA_013400315.1. Taxonomy (NCBI): domain Eukaryota; kingdom Metazoa; phylum Chordata; class Aves; order Passeriformes; family Bombycillidae; genus Bombycilla; species Bombycilla garrulus. The sequence goes on from VXBU01003627.1 coordinate 125,606, forward strand.
TCCAGCCTTGCCTTTTACCACTCAGTTTTGCTTCTCCATCAATGAGATGAGACTTTCATGTCAGTCATTTCTCATTTCTAAAGCATCCAGGAATGCTCCTCTCATCCAAGCTTTCAGCAAGACAGGTCCCCAGCCAAAAGCTGACATTGCTTGGGGCTGGGTCCAGTCTTATTTGTGTACATTTGAATATACTGAGCTTTTTATTTTCCTATTATTAGACGAGCTCATTTTCTGCTTGGGTCTCCCAACTATCTGTGAGGTATTGTATCTACCATCCCCAAGGCCTCCTGCACGGGCCAGAGAGGCAGTGCCAGGGCTGGAGGAGAGGCTGCCACATGCCAGGCTGCCCTTGATGCAGACACTGGACTGGCTGCATGCCCTTGCTGAGATGGTGTGCTACGCTGTGCACACACAGGATCTGCTGGGAGGCAAGCAGGGAGAAGGATACAGCTGGGGAAAACTGGAAGCAAAGGAGGCCTAGATTAAAAAGATGCTACATGATAAGTTTGTTGTGGGAGTGATACTTCAGGGAGATCTGTCCCTGTACCATTTGTAAATGACTTGTAGCTGCATCATTGTCCCCAGGCAGGAGGGATTTTGTACAGTTGGCCTGCATGCCTGGGTCCCTCCACTCCTCTTTGTGCAAGACTGAAGCAAGACTTTGTTATCTGATCTGTGGGATGTTGGAGGAACTACAACTTGTTTGGTGGTCCTGCTCCCCTCCCATGTGAACCTGTGCCTGCTTCCCACCACCACTGCCTGCAGAGAGTGTGTTATCCTTACCCACCTGGCCTGGCACAAGTCTGCCATCCTGTTCCTTCTGAAGAACACCAGGAAGATGAGCAACCGGCCAGGCAAGTCCCCACCACCAGAGGTAACCATATATAAGCAGCCTTTCCCCTTTAGCCTTATCATGAAAGGAGCGGGAAATGCTAGGCAAATCCCAGGCAGGTGATCTGTGCACTTTGACAGCAGCTTCAAACCTTCCAGAAGGAATATCTACCTTGTTTTGCTGAAAGAAGGGCAAAATCACAACAGGATGCTATTTATCCTGAAGCACATTTTGCCTCTTCTGTCAGTGCTTGCAACAAGTCAGGGTGAATTACAGTGGCTGCCCTTCTTAGATCAGTCTGTACCTCACTTCTGGAACAGCTGTACCTGCACAGCATTCGTTTGATGCTCTGAGATGTCTCAGGCCTTTTTGGAACTGCTGACATGGGTTTGTTCAGCTTTTTGTTGTCTAAGAGCTGGACCTGGGTTCCAGCATGTCTCTGATCAGCCAGATTCCTCCAGCCTTCCAATATCCATGCTTCCAGAGCCAGGCTGCCACAAGGGAAGATGTAACCTCTCTCTACAACCACTTCTAAGAAACTGGTTTTCAGAACAGAAGTTATCCCTATCCCTCCATGTCTGGTGCAAAGGCAGAGAGAAGATGTCCCATCCCCAAGGTACAGCCTTTGGCTGTTTCTGGCCCTTTGGATGAAAAATGTCAGTCAACAAAAATAGTAGGGGAATAAATGTCCATGCTATAATTGTTGGTTTATTTATTTTTTTTTCATTTGTTGACATTTTCTACACAAAAATTCAGCGTTTCATCCCTGCTGCTGTTAGTACTAAAGGAGAGACTGATGAAAGCCACAGTAGATTTGGTTCATTGGATACCATAATACATCATTCAAAAGGTGAGTTGTAAACAGTGGTTCTAATCTTATAACATTAACCTCTGCCACTCCTCCCCCCATAATCCCAGCCAGTTTGAAAAAAATCTATCTTCTTGTCAAATACGTGATTTTTTATTGATGTGCTATATCCAGCAGTGAAATGGATTTCTCTTTTTACAAGGTATGACAATTTTTGCCATGAAATATTTCCATTAAAGAAGGTTTTGATTGATTTGGGGAGTGTCCTAGATAGTAACAGGCTGGTCAAGAATAAATTTGCCTGAACATTTATGTAGAATGCTGTTCCTAATAAGATTGTGTAATGTTTAGAAAAATTGCTTCTTGTAAAACAACTGCAACATGATATAATTTTTATATCCCTCAATTTGGCAAAGACTCAGGTTTTTCACTTTTCTTCTGTGAGGAGTTGTCCATATGACCTGAAAAACTTTGGTCTTTCTTAATGACTCAAGTTGAAAGCAAACAGTAGTGGCCTGTGCCAAATATTGATCTGATCCTGGAAAAGGCCGGCCAGCTGTGGGCTGCTCTGAGTGGAAGCTGTACATGGTTCAAACTGCCCTTTGATCAGGCTTCATCACTTCCTGTCTTATTTGAGAGCCAAAAATCAGAGATCTGTCTTCCGTGGGTAAAGCTGAACTGTGTTGCTCTGTTTCTCTTTTGTGTGCTTTGTCCTGAACTCTTTCCTATGTACCTGCTCCTTCAGCAGTTGCCAGATAACAAATTCCTTGCTTATTCCAACTTTTTAGTACAAGTGGAGAAAAAAAATGCACAATTGAGGTGAGTTTCTCTGACAGATACTGTACAGGGTGTTTCACCCACAGATATGACCTCTGTGCTGGGTTGTGAGGTATCCTTTCTTTTGAGCAATGCCCACTCAGGTGGAGAGCAGACTCAGTGGAGCGGGATTGCTGGACAGGTCACCACAAAGACATGGCCTCAAAGACTCTCTGTGGAGAGTGCTGCTCACTCATAAACATGAGAGGGTTTTCTTATGTCTAGTGTGCTAGCACTAGAGAGCCAGGCATCTCTCTCCCACCTTTCTCCTGGTTTTGCCCAGAATGAATGGCTATGGCTTCTCCATCACCTGCACTGTTGTCATAGTATTTTCAACGTCTCTAGAGACAAGTCCCATGCAGAGCTGTTGCAGATCTTCAGGTCCAGTCCAAAATGTGGAATGGCAGTGATATTTCTTGAGACACCCTATGATGTGTCCATGACACCCACATCAGTTTTCCCATTTTGCCCAGGGAGACAGACGTACTGTGAGCAGGATTGATGCCAAGCCAAACGCCCCTCCCCTGCATGCTTGACTCTGCTCAAAAGGACCTGGGAGACCCCAAACTAACCACCTCTTGGTACCACTGGGACCCATCGCCTCCTCTGTGTTTTGGATGAACTGCCCTGTGTGTGTGTGTAGCTCGTGAGTGACGGGTGTGGTCATGTGGGCGCAGCCGCGTTGGCTCTGCCTGGGGCTCCTTGCTGCCATCCATCCGTGCCATGACCACAGGCTGGGACCAGCACCAGTACGGAATCGCTGTTCTTAATTACAACTATTTCAGTGGAGACTACATCTTCCATGGGAGAAATTATCAGGATTTGAGAAATGCCAGACAGAATCAACTGGAAAATCTGGGATCTTTTTGCTGGCATTCCCACACTGCGATTTTAATGTTGAAGAAGTTTTTTCCCCTCACTCACACAAAAAGACAGTTGATGCAAAAAAAGCACAGCTTTAGCCCAAAACGGTCCGTTCTGGATTTGCATAGTACTGTTATTTTTAAGAGAAGCTGGCTTACCTCCAAACTCATACACCAGAGGCTGAACGAGCTGAATTTAAATACCAGAGTATTTCAAATGGATATTTTACATTAACAGCAATCTCATTTATTTTAGTTTAGTGTTTTCACATAGTTTTTCAAAGTTAAGCTAAACCCATTGTATAAGAATGAGTGTTTCATTAATTTCTAAAAGTTATAAGAAGCATATGTTTTAAAGCTTCCTTTTGTAAAATATTAAAGTATACTGTAGGCATATTTATTTACATAATGGCTGCATTAGAATAAATTTTCATATGAAAAAATGCAGCAATACCAAGTAACGGTTACCAAAAACTTAAAAAAACCAAATTAATTATATGAGGTGACAAGAAGCACAAATAATTATAAAAATGAAATGAGAGGATATGAGGTTTTTTTAATACTCAGAGTGAGCACATTTCCACTCCTATCACAAAGTCAATACAAGCACAGCATTCTACAGGAAGCTTTCATGAGGAATTGCAAAAAAAAAATGATCTGCAAAAGAACTGAAATATTTCACCTAGAAAACTGGATCTTCCTCTTAAAAGGTGAGAAATGTTGGCCTTAACTTTATTAATCTGGCCTATTTGACGGTCTTTTGTGTTCAGTTTTGGTTCAGGTTGCATTTTTTTAAATGTAGTTTGCACTGTGTATATAAGATATGTAAATCAAATGCTTTACTATGATACAGCAATAAATGAAAAACATACAACTGTAAATGTTTTTACAATAGCAAAACAAGAATTGAAACAAAATGATCAAACCTCTTCTGACAAGAAAATGTGTGATATATCTCAGGTGGTGGCAAAAAAATTATTTTTCTGTAAGAAAAAAACCTGCCAGCAGCTTATCAGCTCAAAGTTACCACAAATATTATTGAAAAGGGTCACAGCCAATAAACTACATCAGCACATCATCTTACTAGAATCAGGTAATCAGCTACTGTAACCTTCTTTTGTTTAAGGAAAAGTTTGAAAGGAGCCTCAAAATGTAATTTGTTTTTATAGGCTTTCAGGGCTTAATTAACTGTAAGCTTGACCTTAACAGGAATTTGAATTACCAGCTAAAATAATTTATAGAAGATGCACTAAAGAGGTTTTATATATATTAAAGACGTACGTTTTCTTCTCTGTCTTGACTGAGGAGCTGTTGTTTTTGTAGGCATGTGTACTTACATTCTGTGGGTAGTTTCATAATTTAAGGCCTTCAGCAAGAGAGTAGGTTTTTACATCAGGTATATAGTTTGAGGAAAGCACAAGTGTTTCACTTTTTTCTCTGAGTACTGCAAGAATATCACCAAGATTTTGCTTTCAAAAAGCCTCTAGGATTGGAACTATTGTGTCCAAAACCAATTGGTCTTAGTACAGAACCTGAACCTGTTGTAAGCCTTTAAGCTGGAGCTAAACCCCGGATAATCTAGCGAGTATATCAGGAAAGCAGCAAAACCAACGTCGCCTCACTGTTCCAGGGATTTGTTTCGACATTGAGCAACAACTCTCCTTACTTCTCTCTGCAGAAAGTTGTGTATTGTCCTGCCCAGTGAAGGCATGCATTCCTGGAAGAGCGGAGGTCCTGAGAATGTCAAAAGCTCTTGAAAACAGGTCCAGTTTCCACTTTGCCAGATGCTATGGCAAAGGCTGCTCTGAGAGCTAATTTTGGATAATGAGCAATCAGCAGGGGCAGAACATCCTGTAAGTATCTACAGCTGAACACTCTTAAACAAGATTGGGATCACCCAAAGCTTTTCTCCTGGGTGTTAATATGGTGATTAAAGTTTACAAGAGGCCCATGGTTTTATTTTGGTCTTGTCACATCCAATGGCATCTAGGCAGGAAATCTGCTTTAATGCATCGATATTTTTTGGTCACTGTTGTGCACAATGCCTGACATGTTGACATAGTGTGGAATAACTGCTATATAAATTTAGTCATGATTGCTATATAAATGATGTTAGGCAAAGGTGTGTCAGGATACTCGAAAATATTATTTAGATGAATATACTTTTACTGGAACATCTGCTTCAGTCTGCCAGAGTGTCCTGAAGTACAAATCTTGTGTTGTATCTAAAATAGATACACTCACAGATATTTGTAACATGCAAATGTGTGCTCTGTCACTGTGAGAAATACCTCCTCTGAGCTGGCAATCTCTGCTGACAGCACTGTGTACTAGCAGATCCTGTTGTCTGTTGTTATGTATGCATTCCTCCACAAAAAAATCAACATGAGATCTCCTACTTACATATTTTTGTGTAAATTTCTTTCTCAGTGTACAAAGGTGAGCTGCCAGCTTTTGGAAGGTGACCCTACTCAATAAAATATGTAGGGTTGTTTCTTCCACTTTCTGTTTCTGTTCTTTCTCACCTTTGTATTTAAAAGACTGTCTTGAACAGATAGGATCCTAAGTGAGTCTTATCAAGGTCAGAGCTTGTTGATCTGACACAGATTTGAATATGAAACTTTGTAGATATCTGATTCCCAAATATCTTTGGAAGCCATATTGCGGTCAAATTTCTGCTTTCTTTTTTGATTTCTATTTTTAGAAGATTCATCCAATTTAGTTAAAGCAGAAGTTGATTTAATTTAATTTAACCTACATTTAAGAGGGATCTGTGAACAATTTTCTTTGTTTTGTTTTGGGTTATGGTTTTTGACTATTTAGTACAAAACTCAGAACAACTTAAGTTTCATGAGGATGAATTTATATATTTTCATTTTTTCTCTTAAAAATGATTCAAACTTATTTTTGAAGAAAGTAGTAACTTTTTTTTCTTTTTTCCTTTTCTTTTTTGCTAAGAAAAAAGTGAATTCTCATGGTGATGGTATTTTTTTTATCTCTGAGTGGTTAAAATGGTCACTGTCACCAGAAGGGATGCAGGCATGCAGAGCAGTTGCCCCACCTGCAGGGCTAGGACATGCTTAGGGTCAGTTTTTTCTGGTTGGGTCCCTTAACCATATTCCACTGTGTACAAAGCACCTGGATTTTTTGGGAACTGGCACTCACATGTGGAAAAGTTTGCTAGGGGTGTTTTTTGGTACCTCTCTCATACGCACTTTAACTCATACGGAGTGGAAAGAAACTCTAGAAACAACTGAAACACAATCTCCTACATCGACCCACAGTTTGGTAGCTTGAATTTAAACCCTTTAAATGTGCTCAAGTAACTCAGTGGGTACCGACGGGCACTGTCTATAAGATCCCTCTTGGACCTGAGGGGATAAATTCCTTGCCCACATTGCCTGGCCAGCCCTGACTCATTTGTTCACCTGTAGGTGTGTATGTGCTGTTTGATGTGTTCCCAGGGCACCACATCTGGGTTTCATTTGCTGGTGGCTTGGCCTGGGTCTCCTGTGCTTTTATATAATATCTGCCAGCCTTGTGCCAGTGTCCCAGGTGTCATGGACGTGTCTGTTGGTTGCCTATACAGGTACAGCTGAGTTGGGCCACGTCTGCCTCCTGAGTTTTGAAGACAACTATCTTTAAATGTTGATAATTAGGGCTTGATTATTTCTTTTTCTTTCTCATCATATTTTATCTTGAGCAATGCAACAAAAAAATAATCCTCTAAGTTATTTTCACTAGCATGTATAATATAGGCAAAGGGATGACACTTCATCTTTGTGGGAAGGTTTCTGTGGGTAGAATTGCAAATAACTAAGACAGCAAATTGGATAGCATTTGTTGTGCTGTTGGTCCCAATTTCATTTGGAGTTGTAAATATGTAGGTTTTCTATATTAACTGCTGAAATTTTTTGTGTAAACATAGATGAGTGTGGGGAAGAAAAAAACACAGTTAAGATACTCATCTTGGTACATAGTTTCAACAGATGTTCTAAAAGAACTGCTAGGACAGGATTCATGTTCAGGTCCGTGCTGAGTAACAAGGATGTGGATATGTTCACCTGGGTAGGTGATAAGCTTGGATGTGTTGTTAAGATCAGAGAGAACAGAAAACCAAAGGAAAAGAAGGTTATTTGCTTATCACAGAAAGAGAAGCAAACATTTATGGGATGTCAGCTGAAATGCTGAACTAACTTGATGATATGGTAGCAAGACTTCAGGGCAGAGATGGAGTTCCTCCAGTTTTGTGCCTGCAGTGCCGATCCACATCTTCCTTCTCAGGTGATCTCAGTTTTAAAAGCTATGTCCACTTCAAGAATATTGCAGAGTGAGATTTTTATTTGTGTTTGTTGTTTTTGCCATAATACAGTGAAGATTAAGTCATCATGAGAGTCTGGTTTCCAGAGTGGAGTTACTTTTGATAAACTTCTGGTATCCATAAGCAGGATCTTGTCCACTGTGCTCAGTGTGGAGCAGGTCAACTCTCTGCGGTACCTTTCTCTAGGTTTTCCTCAGTGATGAATCAGCTTGAGGGTTGACTCATAAATACCTGACAGGAAGGAATGAAGAAGACAGAGACAGGCTCTTTCCAGTGGTACCCATTGACAGGACCAGAGGCAATGGGCATCCACTGAAACACAGGATGATTTGTCTGTACATCAGGAAACACTTGTTCACAGTGAGGGTGAGCAAGCACTGGAATGAATTGGCCAGGGAGGTGGTAGAGTCTTCATCCTTGGAGATACTCAAAATGCAGCTTGATACAATCCTGGACAGCTTGCTCTAGGTAACCCTACTTCAGCTACAGGAGCAGACCTGTGTGATTCTGATTTTGAAAGAGCTGTATTATCAGAGATTCTGGATATATTTGTCTCAAAAGTTCAGAAACATCCAGAAATCTCCAGCAATTCTGGAAAAAGAAGGTTCATTGCACCTTCTAAATCTGAGAATGTTTTTGTAACATAAAAAGCTCTGCTGTGAAGCATTTATTTATCCCTTTACTATGAACACACACCTGGTCTACAACTCTGAACCCTGAAGAATGGTCTTATGTTTCTGGGTCCTTGTACAATAGCTGCAAACACTGATAGTTACTAATGGTCTAGAATGGCATATAGTAAAAACATGAAAAGTGAACCCAGAATGAAGTTAACCATTAACTTCAGAAGCAGAAATGCTTCTGAAGTTGGAAATTTGCTAGTGGAAGCTTCATCAACTCTTTATTATTTACAGTGTGCTCTCCAAATGTGATGCTGGTAAAAGGACAGAATAGCTGGAAAGGGAGTCATTTTTTTTGCCAGGTCCACAGACCTCTGATTACAAACACATGACTGCACGACATACATGTTATGCTGAAGGTATATCACCAGTTGTTCAGTTCTGTGGAATGAAAACATGCAAATATCTAGCTCTACAGCAACATTTTAAAAGCCAGCCTTTGAAGCTTATTTTGCACAGAAGGAAATAGCACATCATGTTCTTCCTTGGTTTCCTAATTTTTTCTAATAGTGCGTATGCACACAGGCTCCCATGCATCATCCACTAAATTAAAGTGGATGATGCATGGGAGTCTGTGTGCATAAGCACGCAGCGTGTGTGTAGACAAATACAGATATATATGCACACACCTGCACATATTTCTATGGAACCAGTACATGCAAAAGGCTAGTCATGCTCTCTAAACAGTGTACAGGGCTTGGCCCAAACTGGCCTGCCTATATGAAAGAAATAGTTTAGAATACATCAAAGGAATAAAGAAAAAAGACAAGCTGCCCATTAAGTGAAATCCCAGCAACTGCAGCAAGATTCATGCACTTCATTGGTAGGTAAGCTACACTGCTTTTCAGAATGTTCAGAGTTGACATTCATTACCTAGCCATAATTTTTTTTTTAATATATAAAATCAAACGCCATATGATTTAGACTACATTGTTTTCCTGCATATCTTTCAAAAACGAGCAAATAATAACAACAAAACAATAATTTGCTGTGTGACACAGTAAAAAATACTGTGTTAGTGGCTTGTGTTGCATCAAGGTGTGCAGTGAGGTACACATAGTCTGCTGTTCAACTCCCACACTGCCATACCAGCAAAAGCCACACAGAAGTGTGTGGTTATAAAGACTGCGCTGCAATATTTTTGCAACTGCTCTGCTGGACATAATGATATGTATTTTTCAGTAATTTTATATGTCTCAAAGCATAACAGCCACTACAGATTTGCAAACACTCCATTAATTATAAATTTTGGATTTTGAAGGCAGATATGTCACTGCTTGATTTTCACTCCAAATATTTTGCCATTCAGATACACTTCTCTTAAAAAAACTCATTATGTAATTTTCACTTTTATGTTACAGGTTGATATATTTAAGTTCAACTGTACTGGTGTTAGAGTTGGTGTTGAATTATAGCCTAAAACTAAATTGGAATCACCTATACCCGAAGTTATCTCCACAGACATAACACAGTTAATAAAGCTATTTTAATGAATTAGTGCTTAATTAAACAGCAATTATAACAGCAGTATGAAGTTCCTTTTTAGGTGCTGTTTGGTCGAAGAACAAATGGCACCAGAGACATTGCCTCTTTAGAGCATAAGTAAATATAGCAAAATTACAGGCCAATGGTAAAGAAATAGGCCATCGAGAGTCTGTGAAATCAGATATGGAAAATGCTACTTTTATCTCCCGCCATTGTTAGTCACTGCTCTCCATCTTTCTACCTTCCCTGCACATTCAGCAAGTGCCAGATCAACATTAGCTGAAGGATTTTTTCGCTTGTATCTATTCTAGCCAACAGGGATGACGACAGCCAGTTATCTGATGCCGCAGCTCCAAGGAGCCTCAGTCAGGGATCCTGCAGCACTTGGGTTGATACGAAATGTAGAGACAGTCTCTTGGTCTGCCTCGGAGCAGCTGCAGCCTAAATACGTGTCATGCATCTCACTGCCCAGGCAGCTGCAGAAAATGGATCACGCCAGTGCTCACGCACCCAGCACCCACCATCCGCAGCAGCAGTGCTCTCAGCAGTGCGGTGCAACGGGGTGCAATGGAGCACCTGGCCCAGCAGACATTGATTTCTCAGTCGTAAAGCAGTACTGGTGGTACTCTGCTGCTGGTGCTACCTTTTAGCTAATATTTGAGTTAAACTACCAAATAAGTTAGTAGGCTGATTTTAGCATCAGATCTACCTGAGAAGAATCAAGGTAAAATTACCCATCCCATTTGTTATATCTAATCCTAGATGCACGTTGCTAATGGATACCTGTATTTCCTTAGCGGTATCCATACTGGTATTTAACGGAAAACAACCAACACCACAAGGTCTGCTGTTTGTTTGAGGTTTTTTGAGTTCTAGTGGTCTTTTCGGAGTTTTTCTCATTTTTGAGTTTGTGGTTTATATTGCCACATCCTCAAAAAATGTATACAGTAAGCAAAACACCCTCCCCTTGGAAGCCATTTATTTTCCTTCCATGTGCACATCCCCATGCTTACTTATATTTAATGTAAATAGAGTAGGTTGGGAGATATATGTGAGGGAGAATGTTGTGTTTTAAAGTCATTGGAGACAGAAAAGTTATGGTCCCTCTTTTTAGTAATAACAAAACAGTGCTTATAACTCTTATCGACCAGTCTGTGCAACGTCTACATCCTTTCACTAATTTCAACAAACTGTCCCAAGGAATGGGAAGATTAGCTGTGGACTTGTTTATTCTTGGTGGAGTTACGGACATGTTCTCCATGAGTGAGAGAGAGAGAGGAGGAAAATAAAATCTTGTTTGTAGCTATCTGATCTGCCCTGACTTCTTGCAGTGGGAGAGAATAATGACAAGAGATTTAGGATGCGAGCAGTGCTCTCCCTGAGGTGCATTCATATTTGGGGGCTTCACAGCCCTTTATTTCCTTCAGCCAGAGAAATGACAGGATGAGGAGTGTTATGGCAACTGAACAACCCCTTCTTTAGACATCCCACCAAAGCCCACAATGTCCTGCATTAAGTGTGTGGCAATCAGTGCCTGTAGTGATTGCATGGACATTAATTATATGATTGGCACTAACAGAAGAAAACCTCTGTTACTATTATTTTTCATTTTGCTTTTAAGCTCAAAAATTTACTATTTCCTGTCATTCATAAATAGTGCTTTAGACTTCAGAGCCTAGATGCTTTCTGTGGGCTTTTCACTTTGGGAGGAATAAAGGATATTGTATGTAGGCATTGGGAGTTAGTAGTTGATCTCTGTATTTTTTGTTTAATATCTGAACTGAGAAACCAGAATGGAAGAATTTTCGGGATTAGCTTTAACTTAAATTAATGGGAGATAATGTTCTTTGTGGGTTCTAATTTTCTCTGTGTCTCTCTCTGCTTTTATATGTGTGTGGGCACGTGCAAACATGCACAGATACAGGTTCTTTGGGTGATCTTTGCATGATTTTGGGGGGCGTTCTTTTATAATTGAAAGAGAGACGTTGAAACTATATTGTATTTTGAATTGAAACAATTAAAAGAAAAAACATCTTAAAATTAATTTTGTAAAATACATAATTCAGAAAATGTTTCAGGTATCCACTTTTTTTCTGATTTTATTTGCTAAATTTCACAGGGTTTTATAGATAGTTTTGGTCAATGTATGATTTCAAGTTTCAGCAATTCCACTTGTGTGAAAACTTTGCTAAGACCCAGCATGGTTAAGGATGGTAAGGATGATAGGGAATTAACAGCTGTCTTTTCCATGATAGATCTGTAGACTAGGTAGTGAAGGTTAAATGAATTTGGCTTTCAGGTCACAGGGGACATCACAAGACAAAATGACATTGTAGGCTCTGTACTGAGGGGGCAATTTTGGGAGGCAATCTCAAATTACAAACTACTAACAAAAAATTAAGAAAATGGTTCTTTTGCTGCTAAACCTGCTTGCATAGATTTCCCCCTATGCACAGTTTAGTTTTCCAGTTCTGCACTACTGAGTAAATACTCAAAATACTGAATAAATAAAGCTCAGTGCACACTTACCTACAGCCCCACCAACTGAGTTATGCCAGATTTTTGCCAGTGAGCCTAATCCCATGGAAAGTCCACCTCTGTATGTACACTTGTGTAAGTGAGAGTAGCTTTGGTATTCATGTCTGGAAGTTATAGCAGAAACCTTTGCATTTCTTAGTCTTTTCCCTCTCTGGATTTTGCCATCAAACAGCAGTAGACTAGAGACCACTGAGATAGGCTCCACATGGAATCCCACGGCCAGCAGCTCTCCCCAGGAATGAGAGCCCGGGACAGGAGCTTCAGAAAGGTTAGGAGTTATTTTAATTTTTTTCCTTGTATTGCTGAGGGAGTTTGTCTCAGCCATGTTTATCTCGTGTGGAAGAGGAAGCTTGCAGGCAGCATGATGCATGGGCAGCGAGTGCCGGCATGAGGTCATGGCGAAAGGGAACAGAGCCCGGCTGTGTCGCACGAGCTGGGGAGGGAGCTGCTGTGGCGCGGGACGGCCACTTTATCAATTAGGTAATGTCTGGGGGAGATTGGGGGGGAATTTCATTACATTGTGTTGGGCCGTGCTGCTGATGTGTTACCAAACATCTGCAGGGGACCCTGCAGTTTCTTGGGCAGCACAGGCTCAAGTCGAATCCTGTTGCCACAACTGAGCCGAGGGAAGGGGCGGGGAAGGGGGAGAGTGATAACTTACCTCCAAAACAAACTCCAGGAGGTCTTTGCCCTTGATGGACTTCCCATTGAGGTCCGGCGGAGATGCTGATCTGTGCAATGTGCGATGGAGATGGTGGGATGAAATGTTTATGTGTGCTCAGCTATCCCAGCCTGTTGCATATAGCCTTGTTGAGCAAGTATCTTTGGAAATCGCATTAAGAACCTTTGTAAAGTCTTGGGGATTTTTTTCCCCCCACTTCTACCTTTTGAGAAAGATCAAAAAGCCAAGAGATGTGTGAGAAACAACATAGAAACAGTGGTGCCAGCTTTCCCTTTTAAAATGCAAAGGTAATGATTGGAAAGTAAACTTACTGCTAAGGGCCACCTCAACATTCTGATATCTCAGAGCCACCATAAATAAATGACCTAGTTCTCACAGTACTCCCATCAGGAAGGTCTGTTTAACCATCCCTCCACTCACTCACAAGACGACGTGCATCCCTCAGGGATTATGAAGTCACCATGAGCCGCCCCACTGAGAGAAAGTGTCAGGTGTCCACTCACTGAAGAGTGTGCCCTGTAGGTATTTCTGGCTTTGAAATGACAGCTGACTTTTCTAACCCAACCTCAGGGAAAGCAGCAGAGGAGCAGAGCTTACCCCCCTGGTCCCTAATCCCGGTGAGCACTAGGGTCTCCCAGCTCCCTGCCATATGCATTGACTCCCAGCAGTGTTAAACAGTGCTTCACAAACACGTGCAAAGTAATGTGCACCCACCCAATAAGCTAGAAAATTGCCTAAATTACACATTTTGTTTCTGCCAGCACAAGGAGGACGCGTTTGCCCTCCTCCTGAGTGCCAGTGGGCGCCCATGCAGCGTCTGGGGGCTATAAAGGGGCTGGTCCTGCGCCCACTAAAATTCAGCATAAATCAGGATTAGTGCTGCGGCATCTGGGGAGCTGCGCCAGCAGGGAGCTGACGCGAGAGGGAAATCAGGCCCCGTGGAGCAGGCCCCCTGAGTAACATGTTTATTCCTGCCAAGCTCCCATCTTTTATCCTCTAAACAGAGCAGCCTGGTAAGCCCCTCTAAGTCTCTGGTATGCTAAACTGATATGGGAGCCCTGCTCTCACTCTGATGGAAGACAATGTGGTGGAAAGGGACAGGGACTACATGTTTTGGCATTGCCAGCGAAGGCTTCCAGTGCCCATTCAAGCACCCAGAGGTGCCCTGCCACTGGGTCAGCTTTTTTTCAGACCCCAGATGCTATCTGCGGCCTGCTGATGGAGAGGGAAAGAAGGAGGGGAGAGCAATGGAAAACTGCTGATCAGGGGAAATGAGGCCCTCCTCATGCTCCCTGCTCCCCTTGTCACCTGGGAGCAATTGATTTAGGAGCTTTTCTTAAGTAAAAATTTCATCACGGAAGAGCTTTCTTCAGAGAGCAGCTGAGAAATTGTCTCTCCCTCTCTCTCTTATTTATGTACGTATATGCGTATGTTTTTGTTTAGGAAGAAGCACCTATCCTGACCCAGGTGGCAGGAACTCAAACTAAGGGGTTTGTTTGCCATCCTTCCCTGGAAAACAATACACAGTTTTCAGGCTTAAGGTGTCACAAAAAAAAATTACTAAAGCGTCACTGCCGATATCTGAAAATTACTGTTGATGGATTATAAGGAATAATAACCTTGACCTTTCCTCTGAGCCTGGAAGGAGTGCTTAGGAGACAGCAAGTAGGATTCCTAATGTTTTCAGCATTAGAATTTCAATAAAAATCAAGTAAATCCATAGGATAATGGCTACCCTTAAAATCCATGGTATTACTGAGATATGTTTTGCATTGCTTCTGAATCCATGCTCATTTTTCTAGACTTTAAACACAAGATATAAGAGCGGTGTCCTGATTCTTGCTCTTGTGAGTGGACACCTGGGCAGGGCCATTCTGAACAGCACAGATGTTCCACCAAGATATCGAGGGACTCTACATCCTCTCCCATGGAGTGTGTCATTTTATCCAAGCCTCAATGCTCTGTGTTGCCCCGTAATAATTAAAATATATTTCTAAAAATTCCTTAGACAAAAAGTGATGCAATTGTTTGAAAAAAAATCAGGTCAAACCTATAAGTGAGTCCAGGTCTACAGAATGTGAAGACATTTGAACTTAATTCAGTAATTAGGGAGGTCTTGCCACACAGAAAACTACCCACTGCGTCACTTCTGGAGACTTTCAATATTCAACATGGTAATAATGAGATACAGAGACCCTACCCTGAACTAGGCATAGTAAAATTTATAGAAGTTTTCATTAGAAAAAAAACCAAATAGAACATTTGGTGGTTTTCTCTTTGGCCCCACAGGAAAATGAAGACAATTTAGACTGTGGTAAGATTTTCTTTACCTTCTTGTGAATTTTCAGCACTAGTCTAGGAGACAAGAGTAAAATAGCATGAATACATCTTTTCCCTATTTCATTATATTTGTTGTTCTCTTTTTTTTTTTTCCTTAAAAGAAGTCTCAGAGTATTAATTCTGATTCCCTGAAGAGAAAATATTTTAACTATTCCAAGAAGATGTTAAAACTGGAAATGTTCATTTCTTTGTTGAAACCTTATGTGAAAACTTTATATAATTATCTGCTTTTCTAGAGTAAAAATAATAATCAAAGCAAAGACCTGCAGAAAAACAAAAGTGTCTTTAATTAATACCGTGGAACGAACATCTTCCAAAATACCAAGTAATTTCAGAGCTGAACAGTTTAACTGAACAAAGAATATTTCCTGAAAGAATTCATTGTCACTTAAAGCCATATTTGTAAGGAAAGCATGTTATTGAAAATTGCTTAACTCCAGGATTTGTGAGCACAGACAAAAAATGCACCACTGTGTCAGCAACTGCTATTTTAAGAATAAACAGTAGTACCTAGTTTATACAAATCATTCTGCCCTTGTAGATGATCATGTAAAGGTATTCTACTTTTTATGAGAGTTTGAAGGAAGATGAGATTTAAATATCTGTAGGTTTTTCTAGAAATGAACAATTTAGCAGCTCTTTACTAATGCCTGGATATTAATCCAGATATCTGGAACTATTGCAGAGCACCCCCAAATAACAGTCAGGGATTTCCCAAAGCTTGGAGCCCTCCTTTCCCTTGTGTAGCACAGAATTAGTGACAGTGGCTGTAGTGACACCCCTTCGCAGCCCTTTGTCTGCAGCCTGCTGGGGTGAGCACATGCAGGTTTGGAGTGCACTTAGTCACTACTTAGTTGTATTTATTTTAAATGATATTCTTTTGTAAACTTTCCTGGCAGTATATTAATTATTTGAACTAATTGAGGAGATTAAACATAGGACCATGATACAGCTGTTCACTAATGAAGAATCATGTTAGGGGAAGAGTCTGATCTTTCATGATGAAGTATCAACTCTGTGGGATATCACCTCCCAGAAAACAAACCAAAAGAGACTACAGAGCTGCTCACCCAGCCAGATATTGACTGAGACCCCAGGGACCAGGAGGACCGAAAAGAGACATGTTAGAGGGAACTAATAGCATTTGGGAATGGCAGTTCAGGAGATATCTCAGAAGAGATGGATGATGCTCTAAAAGTCTGCCTGAAAACCATCCAGGAGTAGATACATGTATCTCTGGCATGGCTGCATGGGCAGAGAAAGGAATTTGTCAAGGTAAGAACTAATAATTTTTTTCGAAATACTACATTAAAAATTGGAATTAATGGGGGTTTCTAAAGTTGTGGAGAGAAAAGAAATCATAGCATAGAGAAATTTGGGGTTCTGTATATTTTTTCAAGAGATGGGCCAAGAGTCCCTGTGCTTCACAATCAGCTTGGTTCTATTTTAAACTTTCTTCTCTAAAACCTTGTTTAGTAGACCAATATCAGTGATATTATATCTCTGTCCTCCTGGAACCTAGGTTTCCTGAAGAGCATCTTTCACTTGCAGTACTCCCACGTTCCTCTGCAAACTCTTATATTTGATCTTTCCTTGAAGATTACATGGTTCCTGTAGAACCATGTGGGCATCAGAAATACTGCTCTCAGTGATGAAGCTGAATCACTGAAAGGTTTCCAGAACCTGGATCACGATTAGCTGTGCTCTGGGCTTAAGAACAGTTAATGCGGCCACCTCAGAATAAATATTTCTTCACCTTATTGCTCAACTTTCAATACATAGTTTGCATACACAGAAAAAAAAGAAAGTGATACAGAAGCAGCTGATAAACAATTCCTTGCTATCTGCTGCAAGGGAAGAATTTAAATGAACCAAAAACCATCCCATCATTGCTTTCTTGTCATGAGTGCTTTTCTCCCAAGCTGGTGCTGCTTATTAGGAAGCAAAACAGAGATTCCTCTGTGTCTGAGGAAACGACGGTGAGCTAGAATATACCAAAGTGCCATGCCAAACCTGTGTCCCACCTGACCCAGGAGAAGGAATATCTTCTCCAGGTGTTTGCATCAACAGCCATCACCTGTAGGATGTCTCCCAGTCAAAGAGATGGAGAAGGCCTCCCCTGCACAAGTGCTGGCCGGGAAGAAAACAAGCCTATAAGAATCTTGTGGTGAGCAGCTTTTGTCTTGGCCTTTACTGACAACAACTTTTGGTACTCTGGAGTTGGATAGCGAGGTATCTGTCACTTGCTGTGCATAGGGAATTGGTGTGGCAGGTTCATTGCCCCTTTTGGGCATGAGCACCCTGAGTGACAGCAGGATATTTGTTTGCTGGGCTCCTGCTTGCACAGAACACTGTGATGTATTGGGCACATGCCTGGTGTATGTTATCCTCCTGTGCTGTTACCATGGCTGGCTGGAAATGGCAGCACCAGTGTGTTATTATCCTTGACCCAGACTTGGTGCAAGTGCTAACGGCCACCTAAAATGTAGAAAAGTGTAGAAAATGGTCCTTGAAATGTTACTTGCCTGCTACCCTCAGAGATGGGAAGCTCTCTTGCCTGCAGCCCTTTAATTAGTGTGCTATTGAATACTCAGGTTAAGTTGGGCCTTTGTTAACCTTATTTCAGTCAAATTGAGTCTTCTTAATTTAAGTTATATTTTATACAATGGAGGCCTGCAACTTTTGCTGGCCCCTTGCAATCTGTGTGAAACTTGTAGGTAGGACGACTGTGATGTTAGTTATTTTCTGCGGTGGGGTTTGGAATTTTTTAACTCTTAAATAAAGCTGAATTTCAAGAAGAGGATAATACATTCCCCTCCTTCCAGAATTTCAAGAAGTCCTTTGCCTTCCTGGCTGTATCTGCCCCATGCCTTGAAATGCTTTTGCCTATTGGCTTGTGTGTGTGCGTGCACATATGCCTGCTGCAAATTTCTGTGTGTGCATATTTATATCTTGGTGGCTCTGTTGCCAAGGAGCTCTGAAAGAAAGCAGAGCTGAGATAACTTCTAATCCACCTTTCTGTGATAATGTGGCGCAAGTGAAAAAAGCCAGGGGTCTTTCTCTGCTCTAGGTTCGGTAGACTGGGGCCTTTAACAGGCACTTGGGACTTTGCTCTTTCTGTCTCAGGGTTAGTGCTTGGCAGGGGAGAAAGGAAATATCTGGGCAAATGGAAACTGTAGGCCTTTCTTGGAGGAAAACTTAGAAACTGAATTAATGTTTCTGATTGGGCCAGGGCAGATGGCAACTGTCCTGTTATCTGTGCCTTCTATCAAAGTGCTCTGTTTAGTTTTCCTTGACTCTTTTGGAAAAGGAGTTGCAGGGTTGGAGGTGTCTGAGTTCTGCCTGGGATGCTGTTGCTCTTCTGGTTAAGAAGAGGGATGGATGTGAAATGATTGTATCCCTCAGTAATTTTTCAGATGTGGAAGTCCCTGTCCTTATTTCCTGTTGCCCTGGAGGGTCTCTGGACTGTTTGCAGAGGCAGCAGGAATCTAAAACAGGCAATGACCTCCTGGTCCTTTCTTTCAGCACAGAACTTTGTTGCTTTTACTCAAAGCAGAGCCCCAACTTTCCCTATCTGGCATAATGTCCAGGCTGTTGGACCATCCTATAGTTTTGTGATGACTCTTTCTGCTTCTCAGAAACTTCTCTTGAGATAGCCATGCTCCTACAGCAATGCCTGATGCTTATCCAATACCCTGCCAAAACCAGATTTGGTTTTAGAGTAGGTATTGTCTGAAGAAAGTGTTCTTCATAGCAGAATTCCTGACATGGCTCCTGTCTTTGTTACTTTTACATAGTGTAATATGCTTCTTGGTAACGTGGACTTGCAAAGCTGTTTTGCTGATATTACCCTTGTGCAGCAAATAGAAAGAGACAGTTTGACAGAGAATCTTTGGGGATAATTAATTTTTCATTTTGACAAGGGTTTCAATTAAGTGTGATACTCTTCTTCATCTTCTAGATATTATGAAAATGGGCCAAATGTTCCCATGGTGAAACTGCATTAATGACCTCAAATAAGATGTAAACATATGCACCCCATCATTTGAAGTTTTGTCATCCACAGTCTTTTTTGGATGTCCAGTGCTTTTGCCTTTTCCATCTCTGTTTGTTGTCTGGCTTGGCTTTTCGGAGTCTTATTAGACTATAAAGTTAGATCTAGAATATGGAATGCACACTTGGCATCTAACTTGTAGTGTTGCTGATAGGATGGTATGTTCTGTAATTTAATGCCTTTGAATGGATGGGTGCCAATAAAAAGGGAAGGCATCCATAGTGGTCACTTTATTCCCAATAAAAATGCAAAGCAAATAGCAAGCACAGGTGGCAGTTTTGTTGTAGAAGCTTAGATTAAAAAATATCAGTGACTCATTGTGCCACTTTTTGACATTAGAGTATTTAATTTTGAAGCATTTCCGCTACTATGACATTTGAGTTGTAATTTCCTACGCATGTAGGAAATGCAACATACTGAGAATAGTAAAACGGGATCATGGTTCTTGCAATAGCTAAGCTCAAGATGTAACTTTTAAAAAGATTAGAGTTCTCTTACTGCTATTAGACTGCAAAGGGCATCCTCTATGCTGACTCCATGCTCTAGAAGTGTGTCTTTCTTTTCACCTTCTGTTCCAGAATTGCTCTTCCCAGCTGCTGCCCTTCTTGCCCATGTGTCCACATCTGCTTTTGCATCTCCTTTCCTATGTGCTTTCTTCATTCATCTGAGCTCCATCTTCTCGTCTCCTTCCTCTTCTCTGCTTATTCACTCCTTTGCAGCTTTGTCAGGCTGCTCTCATTCTTCTTTGCCAGAACATTATCAAGGGAAGCAGAGGGCACAACACAGACAGCTGCTGTCAGCTCTCCTGTCTGGCTCCACAGAGACCTCAGATAGACAGGAGAAAAGAATAATTGCAACAAGCATTTCACTTGGCCCTTTAGCCCTGGTATGTTCTGTGGAGACAGCCTAATCCAGTTGAATGCAAGAACTGAGGGAGGTTAGATCAAGGGACCATCGGGTCCCCTTGCAGACAAGCTAATATGTTCCAGCTGAACATTTGTGAGCATTAATTTATTTTTGCAGAGGCTTTGAATATGGGCAGAGGCAGAAAGCACATGCTTGATGAGATGACAAGCTACTTCCCAAATGCTAAGCCTCCACTCTCGAGCACAGGAGACCACAGAGCTCTGCACATGGGGGAGAGATACCCCTTCACCAACTCTCCATCACCAAATTATGGTTAGGGGAAGTCTTACCTGAGGTGAGTGCAGCAAAATATTTCAGGATGGCAAGTGAGTTAAGATTGCTAGCAAAGTTAGATTCCTGCTGCCAAGGCAGCCTGGGTGCAACTCCTGATATTGCTTGTGGGATAATAGGAAAAAATTTATTACCATTTTTGTTTTAATTCTCTCTGCTTCTTTGTGGTTTTGACAAAGCCCCTTCTCTGTGACATACACTCCTTACTTCTGCTTTTCTCTTTTTGAAGCACCTTTAAGTTATCTCAAAACCAGTCCCCTGTTTCACACCTTCAGACACTAGAGAAGTGATGCTTTATGCCCCTTCTCAAGACTGTGGTGCTGCGTGCCTGAGCAATGCTGGGTTCCCTTTCTCCTGTGACTGATGCACAGCTCCTGGGACGTGACCAGCTCCTGCCTGGTCATCTCTGAGGCCATGCTTGTCCTGCTACTCTCAGGTAAAGCTGTGGTGGTGGTGACTTGATTCCTACCTTGCTAGTACTTCAGACTCCCTTCCCAAGTCTGATACCCAAAACAGTCTCTTCATGCTTCTCTGCCAGTTGATGTGCTCATACAATGAGAGTGAATTTTTTTGGTGCCTATTACAGGATGATGAGAAAAGGTGGTGTTATGTGTCACTTGAGCCAAGTTTTTTGCTCACCTTTATGTTGCCTTGGAGGTACAATGAGGGGCAGGCAGAATACTCTTTCCACTTCAGAAGCCACTCTCTCTGAAAAATGTATCCTCTGAGGGATTGCCATGGAGAGCTAAAGTCATCATGATCTTTGTGGGACTGTGAAACATATTGGCATCTCTCTACTATCCAAGTCAAGGATGCTGTGATACTGCAGGGTCAGATCTGGAATCAGGGTTCTCCCTTAGAATCTCTTTCTCCAAATGTGCTTGCTTTGCTCATGGTTAATGAGATGGATTCTAGACCACAAAAACTTTCTAAATGGAAATCCTGACTGTATGAATATCTCTCGTGTCATGGGCCTTTTCTACTGAAGTTTTTGATTGGTGTCTAAGCCTGTTCTGCACCAGTTCATCAGAAAATGCTTTTTCTTTATGTAATTTTCCTCAGCATCTGACTTAAGTGAGTAGAAGTAAATGTGTGCAGAGTCAGTAGGTGTTGCGAGAGGAAGAACAGAGCCTGCAGAACTGCCATAGCTCCACTGGTTTCCTCCAGGCTCATGTTCTGGTGATACAAAAAATAAGCATTAACTGAATGAGTGGGCAAGGTGTTCAAATCTTAGGAAAACCATAGTGAGAAAGTGGTTTTGGACTATGACAACTTTATTATGAAGTCAATCGAGTAAAACCTGCAAGCTTGAGGAGAGGTCTTTAATGTGAAGTGATACATGCCTTCAGCAGAGTGATTCTCAAGTCTACTCAAGAAGACAAAATGCTCAGATGTGGAAGAATGAAAACTGTAGTGTGCATGTGCTTTAGAAAAGGTTTTTGTTGCCACTGAGTAGTTGTAAATAGAGTATCATAAAGTAGAAAACAGAGGAAGTATTACATACTTAAGACCCAGATGGGAGAACAGTGCAATATTTATTAGAGGCTGGACACTGGATCTATTTAGATAAAAAAGAAAAGCTCTTCTTGGAATTTGACATCTGCCTGGTAGCTGGATCCATTCCTGCTTTAACAGCCCACACAGAGTGACACTTTGCAAACACAATATTGTCACCTGAAAAATTCACTCAACAGCTCACTATGCTGTCAATCACAGCAGACACATTTCTCTTCTAAAATTTTTTTTTATACACCCTCATTTTTTTTCTTTTGTCTCCAAGTCTTTGTTGATGTTGACAGCTCATCCTTTGGCCATCATTCATCCTGGCTACTGCAAACTTTGAAGAAAATAAAAACCCTGCTCCCCTAATCAGATTAGAGGGCCTGCAAATTGAATTCAGCCCCTCTCAGTGTCCCCTCAGCTGGCTGTCATTAGGAGCAAAGGCTGGCCTTTGGCAGAGGTCCAAACACCAGCTAACTGAATTTGAGATGCTGGAGTCTTGACAGGCCAACGAAGATAATTGAAGAGCTGTGGGGATCTTGTAAAATTTCAGGCAGTAAGGATTACATTTGGGGGATCTTTGGGACCTATCAGTAAAAAGGGACAGTGCACTGAAAAGCAGCTCTCCTCATTGTTAAGACTGACACAGATGAATGGAGGAAAAATATTGAAATGCAAAAATGAGGTTTTCAGCTTAGTGATTTCTTTGCCCCCTTCTCTGCCTCTGTCTTGACTGAATGCCCAAATCCAAGCACCATTGATTGGTCGTAGCTCAGAAATGTCTGGAGGCCTTAGCCATTCTGTAAACGTGCTGAATTAGTAAATGCTGTGTTCGAATAATATCAGTTCTTAAGATATTAAGAACAGAAAAGCAACCCTACAAACTCATGCTTAGATTTATTTTCTGAGGTATCTTATCCTGGAGCCTATTAAGTCTTTGCTCCATATAACTTTGCCTTTCAGTTCAAGTTGTCTTGCTTCAGCTGAGACCAGCTATTTCACAGCATAACCATGTCTTGGTCTCTGATGTCTCTCCTACCATTAGAATTTGCTAAATATACCAAGGCAGAGGGGAAACTCTTTTTAGCTAGTGTTCCAGCACATGTGAGTACTTATCTTGGCAAAAATGTTTTGGATTTTATCCACATGTAGAAAGGTTCTGATGTGGAAAACATTAATGTTCTGGTCTATCAATACTTGTGGATTTGCGATGACTTTAGCAAATTGTTGCACCAGAGGATAGGCATCACCGATCCCGTAGATATACCAGAGTAAGACTAACTTCAAGAGAGAATAGCTGCACCTAACTGGGCTCCTTGAGGTGCATTATGCAGACCATGGAAGAGAAGAATTCCACTGTAAAAATGTCAGGTCTTTTAAAAAGATCAAAACTCCTGCTGAGGCACAAGAAGGTAGCACAAAATGTGCAGATGCCCTCCCTATCTGTGCACCTTCCCCTTTCAGAGAGGAGCAAGCTGATCCCAGCAGCCTGTACCTATGATCTATTTGATATGACGGTTATTGGTATATTGATTGCATCCTTGATTAGAAGCCCTCATGTTCATGGCTTTTAAAAGTCATACTCCTCCCTCTGCACCATCCCTCAAGAGAAAGAAATTTTGCAAAAGAAAACCACATTTCAAGGACACCAGGGCTGACACACTCTCAGGACACTTCATCTGTTTCTCAACGAAAGTCCAGCTCTATGCCGGCTATGCAATTTTAGCTGAGCTACTGGTGCATATTTGGTCTCTCACCATTTAGCGTTGTTATCAGCTGCCTCAGCCTCCCATCCATCACTTGAAGTACAGTTTAGGAAATCAGAATAACACAACATACATTACAGGCAGTCTTCAGCTTCTGTAGACTTGCATAGCCCTAGGGAAGGCAAAGGAACTATGCTCATTTAAAAGCGAAAAATAAAATAAATTTCTTAGATCTTGTTCGGTTCATGCAGTGTTCTAAGTAGGACCAGAAATGTAACCTGCTGCTGAAATTGTTGACCAAGGTCCAACTGCTCTTAGCTTCACCAGATTGTATCCCCTTCCAGTACTAAATGTTTTCTTTGGCCTGGCTTAATATGATAGTGGGGGATTTAAGAATTTCAGCTCTTCTGATCATTTATGTGGAAGGCCACATGATGCCACATGATATTCCCAGTGTGTGCTTTTGTGGGTCTTCCTGCTATTTGTAAGAATTTTTCACTGTTCTACTGACGGCGGCTGCATAGCTGGGCATGTTCCTCCTGTATGAATGGGATCTGTGCAAGGTAACAGAGTTAAATACACTGTAACATGTTCACCACCCATGGGCTGATTTAAGGGTCACAGGTAGTTTTGGCACTTCCCAACTTGTGAGCTTTTAACTCCATGACCTGCCTTTTATGTCTGTTCCTTTCTATTTTCCTCTTTGGGATGTCTTCTGTGGAGAGGAGATGAAAGGAGGAAAGAAACTTAAAGGCTTATCAGTTGGAGAAGATAACTCTAAAAACCATTAGAAGTGTGTAACATGCTCTCTTTCAATAGGGAAAATGACTGAAACATTTCCATCTATTGTAGGACATCAGAATTTTCTAGGGAAAAGTTTTCTTATTAAATTTTTATTCTATTTTAAAATCTAATTATTTTTTCTGTCCAAGGAATTAAAAACAAAGTCCAGCTTGCTATTGGTTGTTTTTTGGGGGTTTTTTGGGTTTTTTGGGGGGAGGATTGGGAAGGTCAGGAATGGTGTGTATAACTGACTCATTGCCATGGATTTTGAGAGGAACATATTTAACATGGTAGGTGCAGAAGCCATATGACCTTCTTAGTTATTAGAAACCAACAAGGTACATTTTGGGGAGCTTTTAATGGCCTGAAGGGGCAGAGAAGCCAAGTCTTCATAGCTTAATCATCTGCCACCAAGAATTGCTGGGTTACATGATAGCTAAATTCTGCTGAAGATTTACAATACAGATGCAGAGGCATCTAGATAGTCCCAGGAATTCATTGATTCCTCTTCATTCTGATAGATCTGAAATACCTTCAGGATGACCACAAAGGCCAGTGTTCTTCTGTTGAACAACAGCCATGCCCTAAATTTACCAAGTTTGAAAGCCTGAGATAAAGCATTACACTGAGTGCTTTTCAGTACTTAAATATGAGTATTTGCTCCCAAGCAGCAACTTGGAATAACATCCCAGAGCTTATCACTGGAATTGAATGCATTGTATTTAAAAAAACCAAAACTCAGTTTTTAAATTCTCTGGTACTCAGACTCTAGTGAGAGACTCCTGATAAACTAAATATGGGTAGAGGACCCCTTTGTCTTGTCCAGGCCAGACTGTGTGACTTCAGACTATGAAATTGATGACCTCCATGCTCCTGGTAACACTGCCTTCTGTAGGTCATACTCTCCATCTAGATGCGCACACGTAATTCATACTTACGTAGAACAAATTTCAGTGACTACTACGTTTTATATAATAGGCTGCTATATAACCATAAACTATTACTTGGGAAGATCAGTACTCACAGGATAGTGCAAAAGAGCATTTTTTCTTTTCCTAAGCATCAGTACTTTTCCAGCCTTCTCCATCTACCTACATTTGAGTCTGCAAAGAGCAACAGACCTTTGTATGATAGGAAACTCTATCCACCCAAACCATTACTACAAAAAAACTTTGGAAATAGTTGGTCAGCAGTTGCCAAAGTTGAAAAGGGTGTACTGTATGTAAAGGAACTCAGAGGATTATGGCTTGAGTTGCAGTTGGAGTTGCAGTACCCCTATGGAGCAGGGCTTCAGCTAAGCAGAATGGAAATGCGATGCCTAGCAGCTCCCTCTTCCTCTTGGACAAGTGTCTTATGTACCCATCAGCTGGTGTATATTCAGCTAGCTTTTTGTCCTTAATCTAGTTGTGATGTGTGAGATCTCTAGCTCAGGTGAGGTGAGTGCAGAGAGTGTGGGGATGTTTGTGCTTCTGATTCTGCTTGTGAAGTTTGTTATTGTCCTGCAGTGCTTCTTATTCTATAAAATGTACTTCAAAAGGAGGCTTGTCAGGAATCTGCCATGAAACCACTTCAGCAAAAGCTGCCCTAAAGAAGAAAACAAAAGTCACTTCACATGTTGTCCTTGTTTCCTAACCTCTCTTTAAGTTTGCATCTTCTGCCTGCATTTTTCATCTTCTAAAACTTGATGGATGCCTCATCTTACTATACTACGTTTCTAATAGGCAGCCTCTCCAAAGTGGCCTCCTGTGTGTTGGCCATACAGCTGAGAGTGAGGCCTCACTTTGTGTAATGGTTTAATTATAATGTCAATGTGGATTCATTAGCATGACAGCTGTCACTGTAAATGGGTGAGCAGGGAGGCTTTTGGACCCCCTGGGGTCAGGGTAATTGATGTAGTGAATAGAATACTGTATTCACTGAACAATGGGATGGGTTTCCATTCTGACCCGGGAAGGGCAATCACTGTAAGCGGGGAATCGATAGCAGCTGAATTTTCATCCATGATCAGATTGATTCAACCATGTTAACCTCCATGTACAGATTATATTCTGCTGGAGCCTGGGTGACTCTAGCACACCCTGAAGCAGGACAGGCAAATGCTGATGCTTTCATTTTTAATATAAATCTTGAACAGACACAAGAGCAGCTGCAGTTTTGCTCCACCACTCTGATCAGAGGAAAAGGGGATCTGTCTGAACATCTGGAGACAGTTCTTTGTTTGTTTTGCCATTGCTTCCCCAGTTCTTACTCTTCTTGACATTTATTCCACAGTTTGTCTTCCCTTGCCAAGTATGCCTTTGGAAAATGAGCAATATTGTTCTATTAGCTAACAGTGCAGTATTGCTCATTTTCCTTAAGGGAACTTGCCCCATCGAGTAGCACCATATTTGTGCTTCCCTTATGGTACAGGTTTCTGATACTTGATATCTGCTACAGGTTTGTTTCTCTGCAGGTCCATGACAGATTGTCTGTTGCTATTTCTCCAAATCTTATGCTGACAATTGCTTCCTATAGTATTTTCTCATCTATTTTTTTTTAATGTTATGTGTACAGTTGACCAAACACATAGACAAAAGAGATATTGCTGGAAAGTGAAAGACTAAAGGAAAGTAAGGTATAACTGTACAATTTGTAGGTGTCTTCTGTAATATTTGTGGATAACCTGAATACTAAATTCGTTCCTCTAAGCATTGAGCTAGGTAAAAATAGGTTGAAGCGAAAAACCCGAGTAAATTATACTTAAAGGTGGCAGTGACACCACTGTTCTGAGGTATCTTTTGTTTCTTTCTTGACAAGGCAAAAAGTGCTCATTAATTCTTTCACTGATGACAGAGAGAGATGTATAGAGACATTCCTCTGTCTTACAAAATTAAAAAAAAATTGAAATAGAATATTCTTGTTTGAAATCATACTGAATAATAAAAGTTAGCAGATGTATGGCGAGACTTTTAGACTGCTGACAGCCTCCTTTGTCCTCTGCACCCATGGCTCTTTCTGCAGCAAAGAAGCTGCATGCATTTTGGGGAAAAGCACACTCCAGTAGGAGTGATTCATCACCATAGCTCTGTGCTGGCTCTGCTTATAGTCAAACTTGAGTTTTGGTCTCCTAAGGCTGACCCTTCCACATAAGGCTGATGTTGGGAGAAGCCTGGTCCTTGCTGGACCCTGCCTCCTCCAGTGCTCTGGAGCTTGGGAGACTCAGAGGTGTTCCAAGGCAGCTCAGGGGATGTGTCTGGAAATACACAACACAGCCGATGGGTGTTAGGAGAACAGTCCGCAGCGAGAGAGGAAGTTCAGATACTTGGGGATTCAAATGGTCAATTAACAGCAGTACTGGGGAGATCTGGCTGAAGTAGAAACTCTGAGGCCAGCAAGGCAGAATACAAAGGGACTTTCTAGCACTTAATGGACATTAAAATGCACAATGAGATGGGCGGGAGAGTGTGTATGCTAGGGTGTGCTGAATGACCACCGTGTCACAGGCTCCTCTCTCACTCTTAAGGTTACTGCAACTACCAAAAAGCCCAAGGTCCTTGCTCTTGGAGAAACATCACTCAGCTCCCTTGGTGAGGATCACACACTCAAGCGCTGCGGGGCTACAAAGCCAGGGGGTTTCAGGGGCTTCTGTAGAGCTCTTCCAGCAGCTTGCTTCTGAACACACCTGAGAACAGGAATTGCATGAGGAATCACTATACTTCAATAAACTTTTTTTCCTCTCTAACACTCCAACATAATCATAATTATGTATTTCTGCCATTTTCAGGCTATCTTTTTAGTTTCTAAGTCTGAAGAAGCTTAAGTATTACTGGATGCAAAGACATATTTCCAGCCCTTTATTTGCTGTCTTTGTCACCATGGGCAGAGATCTTTCTGCTCTGCAGGGACTGATGAAGTTTTGATTAGGAGATGTTGACATTTGAAGACAGGACAGCACAGTTCTTCCTCCTCATAGCCCACCAGACGAAGGTGGGACTGTTGAATACCAAACTCTCCCTTTACACCTGTCACACTATTCCTGTTCAGCTGTACATTAAAGGGCAACTCTTTAAAACAGAAGAAAGGCTGTACAAATAATCTCCATTCTGAAAGAGGGATTATTTATTGCTTGACAAAAGTCACCAAGAAGGGTCACAAAACCCCAAAGCCTCTCCTGCCTTGGGCTACTTAACTTAAGGAGAATGAAAATGGGTTGTCTGAGATAACCAAGCATTGAAATGAGAGTACTGTATCTGGAATGACTGTCTCAGTCCAGACCATCTGATAGGCTGCCCTGGTTCCATGTTTTGGGACTGTTTCACTGTGTCTACGTCAACATTGTCTTTAGCTGCTCATTATGCTGACTTTCTAGGCATATGTAGTGTGAGTAAATGCTTTTTTTAGTTGGAAGTATATCATTGGAAGCAGATTTCAGAAAAATTAAATTATTGGACAAGAAAATAGATACTTTCAGTAGCAAGAAAATTATGTGAGGGATTCTAAATTTGAACCCAAACTTGATAAACATGTTTTCCAAACACTGGGAAAAAGTGACACTGCAGTTAATTTGCTTTACAGTAAAGGAAAGTACTGCAATAAATGCAATAAATGAAGATCCCTAATCACACCTAGGGGCTGGAGGTGGTTAGAGTTAAGCTACTGGTCAGGAGACAATTGTTAAAATCCTCTGTTAAAAGGAAGCAACTTTCATGATTAAACTGGACTTGTATAATTCATCAAAAGGGCATTCTCTGTGCCTTCCCCACCAAATGTAGCACCTACTTGGATTTAACACTGCACGTTGGAAACTCGTGTTTAAGACAGATACAGTGGATACCAACCTGTACCTGGTTAAAATGTAAAAAAAAATTAAAATTGATAAAGGATAGAGAAAGGAGAAAGTAGGGAGAGGACACAATCATATTGACTCCTGAGGAGGCACTTGTGTGTGCTCACACACATGGTGTCACCTCTGTTGGTTGCCTAAGTGCTTTTAAAATAATGAAATTACTTCCATCAGAAAGAGGGGGGAGATTCTGAGATTCTTGCGTGATATGGCTTTTGGAGAGGAGGGAGGGGGAGTAGGAAAGCTTGCTTTTGTGATTTAAAAATATCTATGGCTGTATTTATACCAGCCAGGGAAGTTGTGTTGCCAAGTCTTTTAAAGCTTACAGAGGAAACGCAAGACAAAGCAAGAAAAATATCTGTGGAAGTACTTTAGAATGAGCTCCAGAGGGGGAAAAAAAAAGAAAGAAAATTCCAAATGCTGCGTACTGTGTGGTCTTTAGAGGACTACTTTGAGGGAAGGAAGAAGAAAGGCTGTGTAAAATACAAATGTACATACGTACGCCTCCTGGCAAACTGGCCTGATGGTTGTGACCAAAAGCAAGAGGCTTTTGAACTTTTCTTTTTATTTGTTTCTGAAAAGAAGTAAGAGGCCCTACTGCAATAACCATCTTCCTAAGTTTCTATTCTGAATAGTGTCAGAATTAAAGACAGCGTGTACAGCAGGAGGAGATGTTTCATTTGGAGGAGGAAGGGAGAACCCTCCTGTGAAGAATTTCCGATTTGATTAGTGTTGGCTGAGGTAGGTACAAAGAAATCAGGGGACATGTGCAGTGGGTTTGGTGTCAAATGGCTCAGCCAGAGCCATCATATAAGCAGAGGTCATAGAAGCAGCCCAGACTTGCACTGGGGAGGGCACGAGTGTGGGAAGTGGGGGGGCCCACGCAGCCAAGTAAGGACCCGTATGCTCTGTGTGACAGGGACTGTGCACCATGACAGGGGACAGCGCTTCCAACAACCCTTCTGCCTTTTCCCTTCTCCACCAAACCGTGATTCATAACCACTTCTATCTGCTATTTTTGGTACCTGTCCAGGGAATAGTCTGGCTATGGTTGAGCAGTATTGCATTTCTCTGGGTACCCCTAACAGTAGTTTTTGAGGTTTTTTTGAGAACAACCACCCTCTCAACCAGTCAAGAGCACCTGGGCAAGTGAAACTCCTGTGCTTCCTTACTAAAATACTTTTTCCTCCATGACGGAATAAGGTATCACCTCTATATAACCAGATGTGTGCACAAAGTATTTTGTGGTCTCCTGAGAAACTGCAACAGAAAAGCTATTTCTTTAATGCCACATGCTTATATATGAATTTACGCTTCAGAAAAGAAATAATATCAAGGGAGTTTTTCCCTAGCCTATTACTGTTTATAGACTAACACCTCTCCTCCTCCCTAGCTAGCTATAGGAAATAGAGCCTGCCACAGCTGACAGCAAAAGCAGCTGCTGCATGTTTGCAGTGCTCACATTTGGCTCTTGCTATCCAGGGTTTTGCCATGCTGCCAATGTGTTGAAGAGGTTAATGTGAGCCTCAGAAGAGTGCCTAGGAAACGAGTCCCATGGACTGACTGCCTCGTTTTTGCTGCTTCCATGTTTGAACACTAAGTGGAATGTATAGCTATAATCCATTTTTTTCTTGACGGAACTTTTGTCAAATTCAATTGTAATTGTAAATTCAATGTAATATGTGACTTTTTTCCTACATGAAGTGTCTAATAAAACATGTGTTTCCAGTTTATTTGCCTATGAGAAATAAGCGGATTAGGCAGAAATTCTAATTAAAAAAAGGATGTAATTCAATTAACTACTGAACAGTGCAAAGAATAAACTGACTTTCTTTCTTATTCAGACCTCTTCTGAGAGGTATGAATGAGACTGGATGAGACTCTTATGTAAGGGATTGATGCAACAACAAAATCTATGTTACATCATTATGTTGCAGTCTCCCTGCCCAAGGATGATGGCATACATAAACATATAAAACCTCAGAGGTGACATAGACTCTGTTAAAAATAAAGCTAAGACCTTCTTTCCTAAAGCCCTTCATTCTTCCTTAAGAGTCCTGTTTTCATTTCCCTCATTCTCCTGTGACTGTTAGGCATTCTCCCCGAGATCCTGGGGACTGTCAAGAGAAATGATGACATGTCTTCTCTTGCAAGTAGACCAGAAGTCTGCAGTGGCAGAGTCAAAGCTGATTGCCTATCTTATCTCAAGTCGCTGGTCTCTAATTCAGGCTTTGGCAAACAACTACTAGTCCTGTTTTTTTTTTCTGGAGCTACAGGTTAATGTTTAATGTATTACTTTTCTGGGACTTTGCCTGTCAAGAATGAGAAAAAACCTTTTGCGTTTTTTGATACCATCTGGGAAGGAACTCAAATCAAAATTTCAAGTCCACAGAGCCCAGAAGGTGAGAAGGTGAAGGACAGGGGACATTGTCTGTCACTGAGGAGCTATTTTTCCTGTAGCTGCTCCTGAAGGATGACATGCCACGATTTATCAAATAGTAGATAAACTTCAAATCAAACAGAATTATGTCAAATTGACTTGAGAGATTCAGTTTGTCCTTAACCAGTGGTGATCATTTTAAAATGTGTTTATTGAAGTAAGATCCTTGCCAAGAATGGATCATAATACAAAAGAAAGTCTTCCTTTGTCATTATCCAACTCTCCTTCATCACCATGTTATGAAAGAAGTTTCAGAGCAGTCCAGTATCAATATCTACCTATCCTCTATGACCCATAGCCCCCCCCAAGGGTGACAGAAAAATTGTGTCTGCAGAACAAAATACCATCTTACCTGAAACATCCAGGCAGTTTTGTTCAGTATTACATCTTTTCTATGCCACTAGATGAGCAAGTTGCTCTTAAACTTGCAAGAGAACTAAGTGTAGCTTGCATGGTCTCATTTTCAGAAACTCATGGCTGTGAATTTAGACTTTGTGGTGTGGTCACAGTCTGGTGGTTTAGAGAAAGTGCTGTGACCATAAACCTTTTTTTATAGCATCTACCTGAACCATAGAAGTTGGTATAAAGCAACAGGCTGTATGGTTATCTGCAAACACATTGCATGAGCCCATGGACTTCAAGGCTAAATTTGATTCAATGCATCTTGTATCTACGTCTTACTCAGAAGGAGCAATCTGTCTTCAGAAAAAAAGGGGGAGAGGAAATGTTGGTGGAGGGTAGAATAACTCTGCATACTAGGAGGTGAACACAGATATTTCCTGCTGCTGGTCCTAGATTATTTCCTTATGTGATATTTCAAAGATGACATGGAAATGGTAAACTAGTATGAGCAGTCTGGTTAGCGTGATGAGCAAACTTTGCTTCTCGTGTTGGTAGAAAGAATGCTCTAACGTTTCTGGGTGCTGAATCTCAGACATGTGCATCCATGCTGTTATATTCAGCACAGTGTTACAGCAGCCTGGCGTGTCCTGTCTTGCAGGAGTCCAGTCCATGCACCAGTCCATCTCTCATACATGCTGAAGTCAAATGATTCACTAGAGGTTTTTTTTCTGAGAGAGACATAATGATATAAATCTGCTGTCTCCATGTTATGACAGTCAGGCATGGGCATGAAGCCTAGGATGAAATATTTTCTGTCAAAAGTGATTTTCAGTGATTCCCTAGGGGTAGTATGATGGCCTGATCACTTCAGGACTGACTAAATGCTAAAGTACGTGTCATGATATTTAACATCATGCTAATCTTTTCTTTTTGGGGGTAGTAGATGCCTCAATACACTCCTTAAAAGAAATTCCATCACAGAATGAAAAATATAATGTTACAAAATTTGAATAGAAAATTTCTGCAATGCAGGTGTACTTTTAGATAAGCAAGGCTCCAGCCTATGTTAGGGTATCACTGTAGGGCAGGAGTGTTTTTGAAGTCTGTCTCCCGTATGTCCTCACTTAATATGCTTTGGTTTGTGTTGTGAGGCAGTCCTGGAGGTCACAAACTTTGTTTCTTCTGTGTGGACTGGAAGCACAGGATGACCAATGTGCTCTAGATAATGGGGTAACTGGGCGAGTACCTGGCTGAAACACCCTTTCAGCTGAGTGCAGTGTGAAACTGGGTTTTCTCCACCATTTTCTTAGCTCTGCAGATCCCCTCCTACTGCAGAGGAACTGCTTGCTAGTGCATACCTGCCCTTCATTTTTCCAAAGATTTTTATTTGTGGCACATGCTGTTTTCACTTGCTTCCTTTTTATTGCTTCAGTGATTTCATGGGTTATTGAAACCTGACTACCTCAATCCATGGGTTGTTTTTGGTTGGTTGGTTTAAGCTTTCAGTGGCTTCTGAGGTTTGGCTGTTTTGTCTCTACCGTACTTTTACCAGAAACTGGACATTATCTACAGCTTGTTTTGGAAGCTGATCAATCTGCTGCTTCTGCCATGTTCCAAACACCTCAATAGTTGCTTCTATATCATAGTATGTGTTAATCAGTCAAGTCTGGTCTCCCTGTCTAGCATGACACTTTTGTCTGCAGGTCTGTCACGTGTCCAGCTGTGCAGGAAACTTGCCCAAGGCAAAATCTCTGGTCAGACAAAGCCACAAAGTAACTTAATGGTACATTATCTGATGATTTTCTTTTTTTTTTTAATATTAGTCCATATAGAAAAAGCAAGGCCTGGTGGCTCTTATGAAGGGTCTGGTTTTGTAACACTAATACTACCTATTTTGTGGCTTCTGAACAATTCTATGCTGTGGTCTCAATTAAAAACCTCTTCTGTTCATAAGGATGTGTAACACCAGATTTATTGCTGTGTTTGCATCATTATTTGAATGCTTTGGATTCTACCACGTTGCTCTCTAATTCAGCACTGGTATATGCATATGGGATTTTCCGTAGGGACTGCTATTACTCTAAGTCTTTTCCAGTTGAAGCTTGTGTAGCCTTAAATCTGCTCTTAATAAAGTGAATGAGTCTCACTTCTCATGACAAGGAAAGAGTTTTACAAACAGTCATCACTTCCTCAAAATCCTTCTTGTTATAAATATAGAATCATCCTGTTCTCAGCCCCAAATAAAATAGGGTCAGCCTTCTATGAAGTACTGACCTACTTCATAGCTACCACCTGTGTGTGCTGTTGTGGTACAAATAATTAACATTTCATGTGTATGTAGTTCTAGCTGTTTAATTTCAAGCCAACAAGCCAAAGCCTGTAACATTTGGCCTGAATGCTCTTTTACCAGCGCTGGAGTATGTGCAATATTTTACAAGCATGCTACTAATCAACTTGCCCTATGATTTATGTTTCATTATCGGGAGAGCTGAAACTGTTTAGATAATTCACATACAAGATACTGATGCTTTCTGTTAGTGATATAAAAAAAAGAAAAAAGTAAGATCTACCAGCATGTAATATGACCATAAAATTAAGCACAGCCACAGCATCCCAAACCAGACCAGTTGAATCACTGCAAAAATGCATTTGAAACCAGGCTTTTGCTTCCAATTCTTGCAGTACATCAGGGAAACTTTCAACTGCTCCCTGTCTTGGCTCCTGACAAACTGGTGGAAAGAAGGAGAGGAAGCCTTTGCATTTTCAGTGTTGAGACAAAAGAAACATGACTTCTTATAAGTGGAATTAGCCTTAAGCATCTTGAGATGGATTTTGCCTCGATTCTCTTGCTGGTATAGCACACCATCCTTACCACATGCTGCCATGTGACTGCTGTGCAAAGCACTTTTCCACAATGACACCTAATTTTGTGGTTTATGATAGCACATTAGTAAGCTCAGAGAGGCAGCAACTTGTGCCTGGAGCACAGCAGCAAATTTCTTGGGCTTCACAGTGAACCAAAGCTAAAGGGTGCCTTGGACGAGCCTCCTGGAGGAGGATCAGCACTTGTGGCTGCTCTGCTCAATCACTGATGACAGATGGCTGTCACTCAAATGCACAGCAGATAATGTGCTGGAGATGACATCTCTGTCCTTCTTCTGACCCAGCAGCACCCTGGAGGCTGGATGTATGGTGTCTCCCAGCCCCATGCACTCTGGCACCTCCAGAGCATGAGGAGAGGCTGCCAAGCCCCACTGTGGAATCAGAGAACTGGGGCATTTCCCTTCTCCTTCCAGGCCAAATTGTTTGGGTAGTCCCACTCAGATCAAAGTGTTGCTCTTACTGTCAGGATCCGCAATTGACCCTGTTATCTTTACAATGACCTTATTGTTCAGACAATACACGGTGCTTACAAAAGGACTTAAACTAGTTCATGTTTTGGAATACTAGTCTTGGTCTAGCCCCTAATAGTTAAAGGAGTATTGGTGCTTTCAGGCCAAGACCTTGAGAAATAAGGTTTTAGTAGCAGAGTGACACAGGCCATCCTCATTGCACTTTTCCTCTTCAAAAAACCTCAAACTCTGCAATTTGTTCTGTTCTGTTTACCAGAATATCTGAATGGTTCCTCATGGTCTCAACTGCCATCTTATGTATGCTAATACAGTAGTTATTCAAAGAATTTCACTGGTTCATTCATTAAAACTAAGGATTTTATTGCATGGAGTACAGAAAAGCCAAAGTTTGTCTTGGATACTGAATGTAAGTGACTGAAAATTGGCTGATGTTTGTTATGCTACATTAAACCTTTAAATGAGCTTGGCTTGGAGAACATGGCACATGGACCATGCATGGAATCAAAACCCTTCTTTTTGCAGCATAATGTCAAAGTGTGTGCACCATTTTAATGCCTTGTGTCAATCTTGACAACTGCTCTTCAGATTCCTGCCAGTTAAATAATCAAGTATAGCTCCAAGTGCACAATGATCTGAGGACAAATTATCTTAGAAATTACTGTGATCAAGAAATATTACAGCATGTAGTACAGTCAAGAGAAGAAGAAAAGCCAATGCCTACCACGTGCTTAAATAATTCAGCGGATGATAAGCCACCTGCCTGATGTGGTTTGAGATAAAGATCTATAAAAGTGCTTGACTTTGGACCTGAGTGTGGAGAAGCACCTGGGAGCTACCACTTTGCTATCCAGCTTGGCTGTGGGAGACAGACACACAGGTTTTGAAGGTGGGTGCAGGGGTCAACAGGTCCTGTTGCTTCTCATGGTGGAGTCAGTTACTGTGCTGTGGGTGATGTGGTATAAACTCCTCATCCAGCACAAGAAAAATTAAGGCTGCTCTAGCAACACAGGTCATAGTTTCAGGTACTGCACTTGCAACTAGCTGAGACCTGTAGACTTGTAGCCCAAAGCACAGCTCCTTCCAGTGTTTGGCCCATTATGATCCTTCTGACTTTACCAGCCCCTGCAGTCCCTTAAGTGAGTGTGCTTGTATTTTCTTTCCCTTTTCTCTCAGCTGTAAATTACTTCAAAATATTTTGGCACTTTCTCCTCTATGGTGAGAATTTGGTCGGGGTCTCTCTGGGAATAACTATCAGCCACTTGCAAAAGAGCCCAACCTCTCTGAGCCTTCCTGTGAGCCAAAGCTTTTATCAGGGAAAGCTTAATTCTCTGTAGCTCTGCCATGACTCCTTTTCTCTCTTGTTGCCTCTGCTGGGTTCAATGGTGTGATTTAGGACTGATGCCTGGGAAGGTCGGGGTAAAGGCATCTTCCCTGAGGGAGGTGGGCAAGGGACAGCCTGCCTTTTCTTCCTCTTCACACTCTGAGAGAATGTGCTGGAGAAATACAGCTAGGGGTTTGAAAGGGGAGAGGGGTACCTTCACCTGTGTGTTCCCAGCTATCAAGGAGGATGTCTGCCACTCTGTTGGGGCTGTGTGGGCACCTGCCCCTTTTTCCCCAGACTTCGGCTCACCCCTCCTCAAAACTCGTCTTCAAAGTCCTTTGTCCAGTTACACCGAGAAAGCCGTAAATCTGTACCCTTGTTTAGTGTGGCATGTACTCTGCTTCTAATCCAATTTCCCTTCTGTTTGTTCTCTGTACAGGCTCATTTGGCCTGACAGCTATTTAATAAACCTATTTGCTTTTCTTTGACATGAGGCAGAAGTGGTGGGTGTTGAAGAGCCATAAGGCCCTAGTGGACAATGAAACCCTTTCCCACTCAACACTCTTCCAGCTCAGCACAGATAAATTGTGTAGAACTGGGAAATCAACTCATCCTATCCTAAAAAATAAAATTTAAAAAAAAATTAAAAAGAAAAGGAAAAAAAAGAAAACATTCACAGGCTGGTCCACAATCAATTTATGTTCATTTCTTACTCCTAAATCAGGATTCTTCTCTGTCTGTCAATGCAGATCTACAAGGTTGTAAGGTGTTTGAAGATGATTACTTATGCACGTTTGTCTTTGTCACCTATAAGAAAGCAAAAAATTCAGAGACGCTGACATTTATTAAAAAAAATCCTGCCTAAGGTATGAAGGAACAACATTAATCTGAGAAGTTAAGAGAAATTAGCCTGGCAATTTACACACCACAGAAATGTTTTACAAAATGTCCAGCTTCGAGACATTTTCATTTGGTTTTCTTGAATTGTTTCTGTGCTCACCTTTCTCTGTACACTCTTCCCTTAAACTAGTGTTGACTTCTGGAGCACTGCATCTGTTATCTTTCAGGAAGACTCCATTTTCATGCACATGTTTTTATGGCTCACGTGGAAGACACACAGACTCTGTAGTGGTAAAGATGGTAAAATATCAATATTTAGATATATAGCTACATACAGGAATAAGAACAATTTTTTCTTTTGATTAAATTAAAATAGAAAATATGCTTTACAAGAGTTCTAGCTTCCTAGAACTCTGCAAATTAACAAAGAGTCTTTCTTGGTCTACATCTTTTAATGATCTGGCATATATACATATATGTGTAAAATTCAAATGCCAACCAGCTACATTCCAGGATAGTGGGAAAAAAAAAGATAATTTAGAGTCTGCTTTTCTTTTGGATCTGGAATATTATGTAGACTCAGTGATAACTTAATGACAGATTAAACAAGTAAAATATTTCCTGCCAATTATTCCAGCTATTTAATACTGGGTAATTGTTTCTTAAGTGGGTTTCTGTATTGCTGCCTGTAGACTTTCCTTTTGGAGCAGAGCCTTACTGAATTAGATGCTGTATAGAGACACAGTGAGAAGAAGGTCTTTCCCAAAGAAGCAAAGCAGAACATACACAAGGAGCCATTCATTTGACAACCCAACCAGAACCTGATCTGTGTTGTAGTCCCAAGCTTATTAGAAACATCAGGGATGTATGGACTCAGTAATCCTCCTCCTAATTTTGTTTCTTATATATTTCTGATAGGCAATAAGCAAATTAAATATCACTTCTCCATATCTCTTTCAACTAACACAGCAGGTATTTTGATTTTTATTTGATCTTTCCTTCAAAGCCACATTTTTATGATACCAATGATATGTGTTCAAAGCAGCACTGCTCCTCTTCAGTGGCATTGTCCCCAAATCTTATTTTTAAGAAATCTTTACTTTTTTTCTCAGTCATAAGGATATGAAAAGATACCTGAGAAGTATTCACTTACAAATACACAAATATAGCTACTCCAATATAGCATTTTTCTTTGAAGTTCCTGTCTTTCTTCATTTTTGCTGCAAAGGAGGAAGGTCAGCACCAGCAGGAAGAGGTAGTGCTGCTCCCTGATGTCATGTTGGAGCTATATCAGCTGTGGCAGCACCTATCCGCAGTGAAAGGCCAAGTGGCAAGCTGAAATATGTTAGAGAAAAGACTTGCTGGCAGATTGATGGAGAACGCTGACATATTTCTGTAAACCACAATACAAAGGGAGTTAATCAAGATCAGGAGGAGTGTCTGTCTTCTTGAGAAGTCATTTCCCACCTCAATTAGCTGGCAGTTTAGGCAAACATAAGCAGTGGTTAGCCCCCATCAGTCTGAGTGATGCTTTCTTGAGCAACTCTTACACTCCTGCCTTCACTGAATCTCTGTGACAATGCCGCTGGCCATTGGCAGACTTTTTCAGCAAGCCAATAAATCTTTATTGACAGCCTCAGCTTCATGTTTGGCTCAACTAATGCCCCCTCTTAAAGCAGAGAGGAAGAGGAGGAAATATCTAGGCTCAGCATGCACAATGTCTATTGGAGGTCTGGCAGGGATTTGTTATAGTGATTGTCACATTTTACAAGCCTCTATATATCTCTGTTGCTGAACTGCTCTCTTTTGGGATATGTTTTTTCTCTCCTCCTGTTTGTATGCTTGTTTGAAGAGGTGTTTTCTTTTCTGGAGTGACCAATGTCCTAATTTAGCAGTGTAGTCTATGTGAGCTCTTTGAACAAAATGATGACAAAAAATCACCAAGACTAGTGATCAAGAGGGAAAAAAGGAGCCTTCAGGCTTGTAAGCCTAAACAAAGGCAGGCAATAAACATGTGGTAGAAAGGGATGATTTCTTTTAACCTTTTTACTGTAGTCTCTGATATTATCCAGAATAGATTACAGTCCTTTTGTTTTTCTCTTTGGATTTGGCAGACCTCTGCTCCCAAGCTGCAGTAATACGTTCTTTTCCACTGTCATTTCTTCAGTTTTTGGTGTCCCTTGTGTTATGAATAAAAAACTGGGCAGGAGATTTTACTCCTTTTAATGCCTTTATTAAGAGAATTCAGCTCTGGGTAGGTGCAGAGATCGAAATCCGCCGCTGCTCCCAATTACGCCAGCTCCAGCGAAGGAGGAAGTTCTTAGCCCTGCTGATGAACAGGGCTGAAGCCTCCCGTCCTCACGAGAGTCGCCCCGGGAAGGCTCGTCTTAGTGCTCATTGCTGGCCCAGTCCGTATTCCTTCGCGTTTCCCCGGGGTTACAGCGACACTTTACTAAAGCCCCCCCCCCCAGTCTATAGTCCCGCATTCTCCCGAGCGAGGTGCGCTGTTATTTTCTTTAAATAATGTCTAATTTTGGAGTTTTGAGTCCTTTTTCCCTTTCGAGTTGTTATCCCGTGTTCCCGCGCGTCTTTATTTGCATATGAAAATGCTCAGTCTTTGATTGCGAAATCTGGGTTTCTGATTTCGCAATCGAGGTTCTCCTGTGCGCCTGCTCGGGTCTTTCCAGCCGTGCCTCCGCCGCCACACGCAGTCCTCCCGGTTTCCATCGGACCCCGCTGCCGTGCCGTCGCTCTTCCCTCGCTCCCGTGCCGCTCCGCCGTCTCTCTGTCCGTCCGCGCCGCCCCGGTCCCTCGCGGCCGCTCCGCCACACCGTGCGCCGAGCAGCGCCACGCGGCTGCTTCCTGCCATCCCAGCCGTGCTGCCGCCGCCATGTGCCACGCGGTTATCTTGCCTCTCGCTGTCTCCCGCCGCCTCCGAGGGACTCTGCCTGGCTGCGGGAGAGAGAGCCGGCTCCTCTGCCTCCACCAGCGGGAGGGGGGGTCGGCTCCTCTGCCGCCGCTGCCCCGGCTCCATTGCAGCTGCGGGACTTCGGCTGGCCCCGCTCGGAAGCCCGCCGGCCCCGGCTCCGCCGGCCACGGCTTGGCAGCTCCAGCCCGACTCTGGTTCTCCTGGCCTTTTGGGGATCTTAGCAGCTGCTTAAGAGATTATTTCCCTACCTATGTTGTTTATTTTAGAAAACAGCGTTTGCAGGGAAGAAAAGGGGAGGGGTGAGCTGACACAAAAAAAACCAGTAACAAATATTTCAGAAACTTATTCATCACACCTTGGTGTAATGAAATTCTGTGAATTTTCCTTCCTGCCTGTCAAACACCCTGTTGTTGTTTTGGACCACACTGGAGGCTCTTTACAGTGAAAGCTCTCAGGAGTAGCATGCAGTACACTGACTGACAAATTAAGTAGTAAGTCTCCAGGTCTAGTTTCCTAGTCTCCTACCTTGCAAAGAGTAAACTGAATTTTTTTTTATCTTACTTTGGGTCACCCTTTGATGTTCCAGATTTTAGAGAAAAATAATATTTTTCTTTTCTGTCCCTTCACAATGAGAAATCATCTAGCTGTGCTAGGTAAGTATTCTGGGTGAACGTTGCTGGTGCACATACAGATTGAACTGGGTGCCTGCCAGCAGCAGGCACTGAGACTCATCCACTTTTTCACCCATAAAGAAGGGTTGTCTAAATGGCTGTTATCACCCAAGGTAAACTGAGCTGCTTTAATAGTCCCAGGTCTAACTCAGGAAGCTATCGCAAGTGATGTATGCAACTACTTTTTAAATTGATAGACAGTCATCTAATTAGGAACGATAGAATGCGGTATGAACTCAGTCAAAAGCTTCCTCTTTCCTACACTCTATATTTGGAGCTATTGCATTACCAGGAATAAGTTAGGAATTAGTAAATTTTCCCTGGTAGAAAATTAGTTTGTATGAAAACACAATTTTTTTCTGGGGAAGGGGTTTGCAGACCTGTTGCAGCAGAAGCAGGTGCTGGTCTCTTATCTCTGAGTCACTGGGAA
Organism: Bombycilla garrulus; assembly: GCA_013400315.1. NCBI lineage: Eukaryota > Metazoa > Chordata > Aves > Passeriformes > Bombycillidae > Bombycilla > Bombycilla garrulus. Next base: position 167,359 of record VXBU01003627.1, read on the forward strand.
ATACTGCACAAGGATAACATCCAGGTATTGCAAGGAGCAAGTGTTTTGCAAATGAGGGTGTAGGAAAACCAGTGCTGTGGCTGTGACAGTACATTTGTCCGTGTGACAAGGATGGCTGTCCAAGGGATATCCTCGTGCATGTGTGTGGCTCCATCAGGTATCTGGGAGTGAAGAGGCAAAAAAAAAGAAAGTCTGTTCTGTCCTGCACATGGTGCTTTTTAGTTGCAGACCATAAAACAGGAATGCTGTCTTCTGGTGTTGGACCCTTTCTGAATGGTGGATTTATACTTCAGTGCTGAGCCTTCTTTGTAGCACCAAGGATGTTTTGGCCAGTGCTCCTGTGACTGCTGACAGACAAAGGGGTCATGAAGGTGGTCTTGCAGTGAACAACTCGGCCATACTGGTGCCTCATTAATTGCTGCTGCTAAATAGGATTGGGGGCCCAGTTTTCATGCTTGGCTCTTCTGTTTTTTGCACCAGAGTGGTCAGGAGCCACTGCACTGCAATTACTGGTGTCACCAAAATAAAAGTTTCCTTGAGGGAGAACCAAGCCTTGGGTTTATTTTTCCTAAGTGAATTCTTGATCAGGGAATATTCAGGTCAGGGAATATTTTTCACTCCCAACACTGGGGTGGTACTTAGCAGATGGAGCATGTCCCTTCATCTGATCCTCCACCTGAAGGAAGACACCAAAAAAAATCCCAAACTATTTCAGCCTGACTGGAAAAGCAGCGCCCTGCCAATGAGATTAAAATATCAGTGGCATTAAACATTAGTCTAAAGCATATTTATTTTCTGACAGCATAATATTTCCCTCTTGCCCTTTCTGATCTCCTAGCTTCTCCTTGTTCCAGCCTCAGAGCCTTGTTACAGCTGGGAGCATGGCTCTCCCGACTGAGTCACCTCTGTGCCATCCCATCCCACCTCTCCCCTCTTTTTGGCAGCTCTTAGCACTAATTAGAAGCGTTGATGCTTTGGGAAGGAGCCGAGAGGGATTGCAAGGCATCTGGAATGGTGCAGGGTGAAGCTGCCAGGGCCTGGTGAGCACCAGCCATGGAGGATGCTGGCAGCTCCCTGACACACCTGTGTGGATGGGAGAAACCCTATTTGGGTCTGCAAAGCCGTGTGGAAACCTCATGAAATTCCAAATAAGCCCCTTTTCCTCTCCTTTTGTGGGCTAGAGGGAGGTGAACTGTGGCTGCTTCGTGCCTGGTGCTGCATGGACCAGGTGTGAACACATTTTGGGGACAGCCTCTGCACATCAACTGGACTAAACTGTCACAAAAACTTGCAGGAGAATGTTGCCTGAGAGGTTTTTGATTTGTGTGAGTGAGAGGTTGGAGATGTCAATGCCTTCTTGAAACAGAAAAGATGGCAGCACATGGACATCTACACAATGCAAGCCTCAGACTCCAGAGAAAGTTTGAGAAGGGAATGAAGCTTTTGAAATCCTTTTTTCCCCTTCAGCCATTTCCTCTTTAACATGTTGACCCCAAAACTGGCAGTGCTCAAAAGGGTTGGCACATCAACGCTCAAACACAAGACTCTCTATTATTTCAAATTTATGCCTTAGAGCAGAAAAGATTCAGCTAAGCCTTTGAAGCATCACGTAGTGTTTTTCTCAAATCTCTTTCTTCTGTTGAGAGTCTCTTTGGTGGGAGGCAATAACAAAAAAGATTCACTTGGGGTGTCTAGAGGGGCTGATGCAATGTTGCAGTTTTCAGAGTTCCTCTATGCTGTAAAACAGCCCACTGAATGCATCACCACAGTCCTTCAGAACACCAGATTTATAGTGATTGTGTATGTCATGTCCTAACAGCGTTATCCCGAGGGGAGCATTAAACTAAAATTCATGCAATAGCTTGAGATGGCTCTTGTCATCATCAGAAGTTGAGGGCAAAATGTTTTAACTGGCAAGTGTAAGTCTACAATCCTGGAAATTGGTGAGCAGTGAGGGTTATGCTTGGGTACACTTCTAACAATTGCAAGGAGGGGGTCAAACATTGAGAGCAAGTTTGAAAGATAAAGATACAAGAACCTCAGACATCAGTTTAAGCCCCCCCATGGAGTATCCTACCGTTATCTACCCCGAATTCTAACCTCCGACACTGCATATTTGCATTTCCCACTGTATACGGAGAAGCATCCTGGAAAGCAAGGGATGAAGCTGCTTTGTCCTGGAGCTTCTTCCCAGTGGAGTTATGCCATCCTGTTCTGTCTCACCCTTATTTTGGTGCCTGACCCAAAAAAAGTCACTTGAAATGTGGCAAAAGGTGCATTCTGCAAGAACCCCTTTCCTCTGAGAGGGTTGAAAAAGTTTTATCACTTGGTTTAACTAAGGCTTTTGCTATCAGCTGGCAGAACTTGCAGCCTTTTCCTGCCTGGCAGTTGTAGACAGGGAATTGCTGATAGCCTGTCTGAAATCTGTCTCTTGCTCTGAGTTGACTCCAGAGCTACCTTGTCTGGTGCAGTTATAAGCTCTGGGAGATTTATATATTTAAAAAGGGGAGGGAGTGGGAAGAAAAAAGTCTGGCATAACCTCAGAGTCCTATGGGACTGCAAGAGGAAGCAAACTGTAACCCATTTTCCTATTTCTTCCATGGCCTTATCCATGAACAGCCAGCCTATCTGTAAGTGGCAACTGTGGAAAATGTGCTCTGGCCACTTGGTGTGAAAGATACGCAAGACTCCTAAAAAGTCTTCTCCGCAGCTTATCACCTTTCTGCTGGCTCCACAGCAAACTTGTGCCCCGGTGCAGAAGGAAACTGGCTGTCTGTAAGGCTGGACAGGGCCTCATCAACAACTGATAAGCTCCCCTGTGAACATTCAGGCTCTTCAGGGTTTACTGTCCTTTCAAATACCACAGAAGCTCTAGCTGGGCAGATTCACAGACATACACATGTACATGAGTGCAGTTGGTACTTAACACCATGCATCTGGCTCTCCCTCAGTCTTTTTGCTGGATGCTGCTCCTGTGCCATTTGAATGTAAGTGTAATAGGTCTGTGCAGTGTGTTTTATAAAGTTGGATAGAGGTGTTTAAAGATAATACTCCTACCAGTTCCCTGGTTGTAGTGCAAAACTGTAAAAATTCATCTTACCACTAAAATAGTAGTAGGAATAGAAGAACTGAGGGAGTTGACATTGTATTTCTGGGAAAGAAAATGTCCACAAAAAAAAATATGCCTGAAAGTTGTTCAGGTCTAGGTTATTTTAAACTGGGCCAGGGAAAGTGTGACAAGCCATTGTTCAAGTTTCATGTTCTGCTATGATTTCAGTAAAAAACAGAAGTATCAGTACAAAACACTCCTCTTCCATGGAACAAACCTGCCCAGTTTGGGGAAAGCGGTTATATAGCCAGTTAACTAAAAGCAATTAGACATGCTGCTACGTGAAAGAAGCAGAGGGGTGCAAGGAGACAATAAAAAGGGGTACCACATGCTTAAGTTCTACTTTATATTTTGAAGACTAGTTCTGTAAGAGAAGGCTTGATTTGGTAATGCAGAAGCTTGAAGTGAGGTGAAAAGCATCTCTGTTGCTTTGACAATGCTTTAAATTCCCAGTCTTTGGAGTTACTTCTTTCAAACCAAGATTCTCTTCACACTAAAGGCTTGCATGGATGGGGACATTTAGTGGACAAGTTTTTAAGTTATGGTTGATATACATGACCACTGCTCCTGTAGAAAACTGCAGCAGTCTGGAGCAAGGTGGGCAAGAGGGATGAATATCTCTGGGGGAGTCTGCTGAAAGCACTTTGACTTGATTGTTTTCAAAAAGTTAATACACAACAGATCTAATCTCACCAAAACCCAGAGCCTCAGGGTTTTTCTCTGCCACTTGGCTAGGGAATTGTTTAGATCAATGTAACTTATAAATCTGAATAGCTAACAATTAAACCAACTCAGTTCAATAAACAAGTAAACAAAGCCTCAGTAAAACATCCATTCCCCATAGGGCATTTTCAATATTAGATTACCATTGCAACTGCAAAGCATCAGACCTCAGAAGTCTGATGCATTCGGATGCAGAAAATCCTAGCTGGGACAACTTGGTACATGACTTTGTACCGAAATAAGAGTATTTCTGTGCTTGAGAGACTACAAACACTGTGTGTGATTAGTTGTTAATGAACAGAACAAAAACGTGGAAAAGGGGAAGAGATGATCATTATGTGAGATGGAAACCTTCTTGGGCAACGTTTAGTCTCAAAGTGTTTGTGTACCAAGAACAACACTAAAGGAAAATGACGAGGAATTGCTGGTGAGGGCTGGTATTGCATTGCCAACACTCCTTGTATGGCTGCGGCAAGTAAAGCATGTGTTGACCCTCTCCTGGATTTTGGTTTTTATTTAAAACCCACCAGCCAGAGGGATTAAAATATAAATGGCAACAGGACAAAGAAGCTGGAGGAAACATGCTGTAATCACTGGATAAAATGGGTCTGAAACTGTACCATTAGGGCAAAACTGCTGTTACTGTCCCCCAGAAACGCTTGCTATTAGAAAGATGGTGAAATTTAAACTAAAAGTAAAATTAAACTTGTCCATGCTTCCACTGAATCTAACATGTTTTTACATATATATGTGTATATGTATATATGAAATGCATTCACAAGAAATAAGGAGATTTAAGATGGAGTAGGAAGCTTAAGCTGAAGGGCATGGATGTGACCATCTATATTATGCACAAAAGGAATATAATATATTTATATTACAAATTAGGTTATTTGCTCTTAACAGTTGATCTTTTCAGGCTTTTAGAAAGCGTTGGACTCTTTTGGCTGTATAAGGAAATAGAATAACAGCCATAGCTGTGTGAGCATGTTGTGTTTTTTTATATGTTGGGGTCTTTTTGACTTAAGATCTCCTTAATTCTCGGGGTCTACAGGTGCTTCTGAATCACATTAATGTAAAATATTGTCATCCTGAATATCTTTATTTTACCTGGGGCTTTTTAGGTTTAATTCAGAAAAAGGCATGGAGTCCTAACATGCATTCATTCCTTCAAAATGTATGACAAAATTAGTCATACAGTGATATCACTGATGGGAAAAATATAAATTGAATGAGGGTAGAACAAAAAATCCCTTCTAATCCCGTGTTAAATAATCACCATACATAAATTTTCTAGTTGCCAAAGTATCAAAAGTTGGTCCTTGTCTCCATGATTTCAATGATGCATTTGTTTTCTTTGGTCACCAAAAAAACTTCCTGACAGGATCTGTTACCCGTTGTAATTACCTGATGGTGGGAGCTTGGGTTCAGCCCCTTCAGACTTAAATTTAGTCAGAGTCTCACCAGAAACCTCTGGGAAAACACTGGGAGAAAGACACAGTCTGTGTTTGAGGGTTGTAAAGTTGGCTTGCTGTTGGAGTGCTCTGTAATGCAGAGTCTTGGTGGATATTCTCTGGCAAGCACAGTTTCCTAAAAATGTGTGGTCCCTCCATCCTCTTGGGACATGGGAAAATCTCTCCTGACAAATCTCCCATGGTCTCAGCCCCTGCTGAGTGAGGGAGCTGCTCACCCCACAATGCACACCATACACACCACACACACACACACACCATGTGGTTACATGGTCATGCTGTGGGGCAACACAGGCAGGAAAAGGGGTTTGGATTTTCATTGCCGTAGATGTATGCCCCTCCCTCCAAGACTTATTCTGTTAATTATTTTATGTGCATGGTCATGTGCAGTTCTTCAGCAAGTGTCTTTCTTGTTTTAATGCTAGAGGAATTATGTGGTATTTTTAGGTCATCTTTTTCTCTTTCTCCATGTCATGAAAAGCTCCAGCTTTGCATTTCTGCTCGCTTTTCTCCCATACATTCCCTACCTCGCATCTCTGTGGTCTACTTCGTATAGAACAATAAAGTAGGGAAGGCTATTTAGGCTGGCAGGAAGCTTTGATCACTTGTTAATACACCTATTTAGAGCTTCATGCAGTAGAGGGAAGCATATTGCTATTCAGTATAAATACAAAGAGACACATCCGACTCACTCTCAGAGACAGCCCCATCAAATCAATTCCTGTGAGGATTTTTAGGGGCAGTGAATTTTAAGAGCCAAGTGCCTTGGCTATGGATGTTTTAGAAGAGCCTGGAAAGCTAGATGAACTGTTGTGTTTGGTCCAGCTGCTAGGAGGAAAGCTGTCCCTCTAGTGATCCACTGCCCCACAGTGAGAGCAGGGCTCTCTAAACTGAAGAAGAAAAGGAAGAAAAAGCAAAATTTGGCATTGCAAATTCCCCCTTCCCCATTAATTTTCCCCCCAGCTGGGCAACAGCATGGGGAGAAGCTGTGAATTTGTCCTTAGGCTACAAACTACTCCACTTCTCCCTTTGGACCAGTTACAACATTTACGAAGGCTGGAGTTTTATAGAAGAAAACTGTCCTGCTTCCTTAATGAGAGTGATCCCTGTGTCTGCTGCTTTTTAAGAAGACAATAACTTATTATGTTAAGCCTGTGGGATGTTTTTTTGGCTAGGGCGATGTTGTATACTGCAGACATCTGACTAGTTTCTGTGGTGTCCTGCCTGGTGTCAGGAATGATGGGGATCTGCTGTTTCAGGGAGAAAAGCACTGCTGAAACCGGATGGATCTGTCAGCATAGAAACCCTGTAAAGCAGGGCTTTAACCAGAGTCTACTGAGCAGTCCCACTGGTTTTAGTCACACTCAGAGGACTTTATCTACTACCTTTTGAAGGAGATGACTCTTCCTACTTAAATGAGTTCATGCATAGTTGTATTTGTGTGAAACTAACACAGGGCTACAGGATATAAAGTGAAGCGAAAGTTCACCATTACCCCTCAAAAGCAGATACTGTAATAGGAATAAGTAACTCTAATATCTAAACTGTATTAGGAGCAGGGTCCATCCTTTCCCCTGTGTCTGCATAGCCCCTTTTGTGATGAGTGTCAGCCCCAATGGGCATGTGTATGTGGCAGTGCTCTACCAGCAGTGTCAGGACTGTAAGTAACAAGAATCAAGGGTCTGTATCCTGCTCTTCTTCCATTGCTGCTCTGTTTTCCCACAAGACATGTCAGGAGGAACTCAAGGGCTTTGATTGCTGGGTATATTCCATTTTCATTGTTATGGGAAAGTGATTACATATGGGAGTGTGTAAGGTTGTTTGGTGTCACTGCTTCATTTCTCCAGACAAAATGTGGAATCCTTCAGAGAAGGACGAAATGTTGGAGGGATTCAGGGGAGCCAGGCAACCCTCAGCTTGCTGCCTCTTGGCAGATCTTTTCCCTGAGGTGCAACAGGTGATTGCAGTATTTTGCTGCTGCTTAGCTCTGTTTTAGCATGCTCTGTTTTAGCATAGTCTGTGTGATTTTCTTATGTAGAGTAATGCCAGTGAAAGATAAAGATAATGGTTCATTTTTCAGTGTTTTGCCGTAGACAGAGTCTAGCCAAAACCAGCCTGATAATGGACAGAGGGAAAGTAGTTGGTCAAGGTGCGTGGTGAACCAAATTTTTTTGCATCATTGCTTTCAAGAAGTTTGGTTGTTCACAGAGCTGGAGGGCATAATCTTAGGAGTACTGCATCATAGTCCTGGCTGAGCATGGGCAGATGGCCCCCACTTACTGGCTCAGCCTCACTGGGGTGAAACTATTTATTCATCTAAGATGGGCTGAGCTACCTGTAGCAAACCTTGCTCCTCACTGAAGTACCTATGGCTCCTAGAAAGAAAATGCAGGGTAGGAATAGAACATCTATGGAGATGTAGAGCAAGTCAGTGACCTCATGCACAGGGTAAGTGAACAAATGCACAGCATACTTAGAGATTTGGGAAAGTCCAACATTTTACTCCAGCTGCTGCCATTCTCCTGCCATGGTCCTGTGAGAAATTCAGCTGTTTCCTCCCTCTTCCCATCCTTCCTCTCTTTTTTTTTTGCTCATTTAGAGCAAGAGGCAGGGATCAGAATAAACAAGTCTTGACCTTACCAGTGCTAATAATAATGACAGAAATGATAGGTCAGGCCAGCTGACACCATACCTGATTTAAAGTAAGTGTGAAGTTTTTGTATATAGGAGGTGGACTGGGAGAGGTATCATCCCTTTGAGGATATGTCTTTCTAAAATACCTGGTGCTGGAAGGAATGTGGTATGCTCTGAAGGCAACATGCTTTGGCTACTCTGAAGCATTTTTATGAGGCCTGGGATAAATCAGCTCTGGAAAGTATGAGTTAGCAGTAATCAGTAGAGAGAGGGAGTTTTATCCAGGATGTGGGAATCACAGACTGCAGTCTTACTAATGCAGCAGTAATGTGCCAAAGGAGATTTCTGTGGGTCATACAGCAGTGGTGCTTTGCTCCCTCTGCAGAGAAAAGGCAGCACGTGACCCTGGCATCATCAGGGCTTTATGGAAGGGCTGGAGCTGCCCGTGCCTGGCAGCTGCCTCATTGAGGAGGAGGGCTCCTCTGGCTTTGGTTGAAGACTGTGGGGCTGGACTCACTGGGTTCATTCCTGGAAGAGTTAATGAGGCAGAAGCAAAGGTCAGACAGGAGTGAGAGGGAAGGAGGGACAGCAGGAGGAAAGGAGTGGTGGCAGTTGTACAAATTCCAACTCTAAAATCAGCTGCATTCACACAAGCCCCCAAATTGTTTTGTTCTTAGTATATTTTGCAAATATTCAAATATATTTGCAAATATTCAAAATGTAAGGATGCTGTCTTGGCTCTGAATGCCATAGATGAAAAGTTCGGGGTATACAAGGCACCTTGATTTATGTTTTTGAAGATGTATGGGTGCTTCCCAGCCAAGAAAAACCCCCAGCCTCTTTGGGGCACTTTGTCTCTCTTGTGTCATGGAATACATGCTGGTTGCACTGTTAGGAGGGCATGGCTGATGATGAGGGTGCTTTCTACAGAGGGGAGAGACCTGCCTGGTCGTGTCTGCATTAGTGTGCCAGGTTTTACTGAGAGAGCAAGAGCTGCCTTTCTAGAGTAGTCCAGGTCTTGATGCCAGGGACTGTAGTCTAGCTTGGACACTGCCTATGCTACTCTCCCACTGCCCATGGAGGGGTCCAGTAGGGACCTTGGGCTTCCTCCTTTTCCAAACTTCTCACAGAAGTTTGCTCTCCAAACTGGCAGGTCCTGGTGCCTGAAGTTTGAATGCTCTGGGTCATCTTGCCCTACAAAGCTCTGAGAGTTAGTGGATTCAGAAATGTATGCACCTAGGAAATGCAAAAGAGCTCCAGCTGCAGCCCTGATACCCAGCTGAAGGCCCCCATGTGCATTTGTAGCCAGCCATGCTGAAATGCAGCCTGAACCTCTGAGAAACAGGGTGATCACATATCTGGGAAAGCAGGGTGTGACAATAATGTTTGGAAAACACTCCAGGATGAAAGACATACTGCAGATTAGGTATCTAATCAATCCATGTTTCTACACTGAGTCTGTCATCTCAGGCCCCATTTTTTACAAGCTAAAAGATCAATGCATGCTTCAGGTAAATCCCCAGCCTCTTTGCTATAACCCTATGGACTTAATTTTATTTGCTTACTTATTAATGGCAAGCAAAGCCACATTAATTCTATGTACATGATGCTGAACCAGATTCCTGGTGAGATAAACCCCTGTGGTTTCACTGATGCAGGCCAGCTGAGGATTTGGTCTGCCATATAGCAAGTTTTTATGTGAAAGTATTATTTGGAAACATCCTTTGATATTTCCCCTGGTGCTGAGCATATTACATACCAGGAGTTATCTGAAGATTACAGTTGAAGTCAGGATTTTTGTGCAATGCTTACAGCTGTCCTGTTTCTTGCACAGTGTAAAATGCATCTGCATCATTTTAGGTTTGGAACAAATGTGGGCGTTATTGGAAAACATTGTCCATGGTGGAGGGAAAGCCACTGGGGACAAGGAGATTTCTGCTCGTGTAACGACTTTGACGTGTCAGAATTATAACACTGTCACTTTTGGCAAGCTTGACTGTGACTGGGGGTGACTGGAAGTGGAACATGATAATTGTAAAGAAAAGGCCTGGAACCCAACAAAATACAGGCAGGGATGACAGGCACCCATATGGGATAGAGAGGGATGGCAACATTGACACATTCCCTGCTGGCATGTGGGATTTAGGAGGAAGAAATGTTGATAAGTTGGCTGCGGTTCCACCACTCAGGGCTGCCAGTGTCAGAATGAATGGCAAAACAAACATTTTGGCATGTGTATGTGTCTCCCTGGCCTGGAAAAAGCCCACAGCAGATTTACATTTAAGTGAAGTTAATACAATTTTTTGATCATACAAACTCTGGAGCACAAATAACATCTTCAGGTATAAGGTTGCTTTTACTCAGTAGCCATCTCTCATGTAAAATGACTGAAGGATAAAGATAAGTGACTGGTACTAGTCATGCAGCATCACCTTACTCCTTTCAAAGTTTTCTGGTTTTGGTTCTTCTGGCTTTCAAAGAACACATTTTAAGATCTTTCTTGCTAAAGATCCATAAATTACTTAAGCAAAATCACATGAATGTGGTTCTTTGCATGTTAAAGCAGTTGCAAAATAGGCATCTTCAGACCATAAATATGCGAGTTTAAACTCATCTTGTCTGAATCTTAGACCACACAAGACCTAGGACACACTGTAAAACTACCAATATTTACGTATTTAATAGACAGTCAGTAGCCGCAAAGAGTAAGTGGTATAACTTAAACCAGTGAGATAAACATCAGTCTCAGTCAAAATAAAGAATTCATTTCTACAAGGCTCTGTTAGTGAAATATTCAAGGACAGGAACAGAATTAAAATGTGTTCTTAGATCAAAGCTGATGCTCTCCTCTTCTGGAATTGCAAACTTTATTGCTAAAAGAAGTTTTGGATAGCATTTATCACACTCCCTTCTGCATGCCAGCATCAAACATTGCTAACAAAGCATATATGAGATGGTCTAAGCTTTGAAGGAGTTGTAAGTAAATGAAGAATTTTAATTGAGAGTGGATTTTTCTTGTTTGATTCAGTGGCAATACATATCTGACCTGGCAGTTCGACATCTTTATCTGTGAGCTGAAGTAAAACCATAATCTGGAGATAAGGCAAAGACTACCTGAATGGTAAAAGTCAGGATGACTAAACAGTGATATAAACTGGTCTAAATGGCTTGGTAAGCATAGCCCTGTGAAACACAATGGTACAGTTAAAATACCAGTTTGTATACCTTAGAACAAAAAATACAGCCTTCATCTATAAGAAAGGAGGATGTATTCTTAAAACCAAGAGGCTATACTTGTTATGTTGGACCAGAAGAAAAGCAGGGGATTACAGCACAGTATTCCAGTTCTCTCTGCAGTAATGCTTACATGAATAAAGATGTTACTGAGCTCTGATTTTGTCTGTGGCTGTAACTGGTGAGAACAATGCTGGAATACTGCAGTTTCAGCAAGTTTTGCTTGTGAGGTGTATACCCAGAGAGCACAGAAACACCTATAAAACAGAACCAAAGGTTGGAGAGAAATCACTGAGATAGAGCTTCTTTTGATGTTCACCCTCCATAAATGTTCTCCAGAGAGGTATCTTCATTGGAAGAGAAGGCTGAACACCAAAGAGCTTTACAGCCTAGTGAAGCAAAACATAGCCTGGATCTGGGGCTGGAAGATGAAATTAAGCTGAAAATAACACACATTTTTATTAGAATAAGTCTAATCACTGGGATACACTAGTGGGGTTGGATGGATTCTCTGGCTCCTAAAGTCTTTACATCAAGACGGATGCCTTTCTGGAGATAGTCTTTAGCAAAACACAATTTATTGGACTCAATGCAAAGGTAACTTGGTGAAATGTAATGACCTGTGATATACAGCAGGTCAGACTGGATAACAGAGGGGTCCCTCCCAGCTTGGAGCATTACAAATCCATGAACACTTAAACTTTAGGAAATTATGACAGCAAGCTGTAATATTTTTCTCTGCCGAGATTTCTCCAAAGCTCCTAAATAAATCATTACATATAAAACTTGCTAACCAGCATTGATTTTTTTTTTTTTTGAGCTATGTTGGGGATTTTTTAATCTTGTTTCTGGAAGAACGACTTATAAGATTTACTTTAAGTACAGTTAGGAGGCTCTAACACTAAACCTTTCCAAGAAAAGGGAGAATTCCTGTGTTGTAGCTGAGGCCTCACCAAGCTATGTAATTTCATTGTGTTTGGTTTTTTAAATCTTTCCCATAGCAATTTGCACTTTCCATGTGCCTTTAATGTCAACTCCACCATGCTGTTGGCTGCCCATCCCCTGTCATAAAATTTATACAAAATACAAGGTTTTAACAAAGCAGGCTGATAAAAGAACCCTTTTCTCGCAAAAGGGAGCTGTTAGTCTATACACTTCTCACAGAGAACCTGGGCTCAGAAATTCACGTGCTTTACTTCCTCATTTGAAGGGGGTATTTTTGCATTATCAGAGAGTCTCAGAAGCAGCTTTTTACACAGCCTGTCCTTGGAAGATTCTGTGGGGAAGAAGGGACTCTGGGTATAACTTAAACAGGAGGTATTTGAGTCCCTTGTTGAGGAAGCAAGTGCTTAACTTTAATAGGTGCTGAAGTCCATCAATGCAAAATAAATAAATGATCTGTGGAAACATTGCAGCACATACTTAAACATAGCCCTGTGCTGCCAGTTCTAATGAGTTACAGCTTCAGTCTACAGAAGCACTTGAGGAGCTGTGTAATCCAAAGTGCAGGAGAAGTCCCTTGACTTTAATGGAATGGTTTGTGTACTCGATGCCATCCACCTCCTACGTGTAGAACTGGAATAAAGTGCTCTTGATAGCAAAAAGAAGCAAACTGGGAGAGTGGGGTGAGCACACACCACCTAATTTGTTAGTGTTTGTTAATCACAGCAAATATAGGTCTTGGGAAGGATGGAGGGATGTGAGGCCTTCAGGTGTAATTTTCTTTGGGGGCAATGTTGGGGGCATTTTTAGAAGAGTGAAAAAATAAAATCAACTCAAATTTAAACACTTCCCAGCAATTTAGAAATAAATAAAAAACTAAATCTTAACCTGGTGGAAACTAAAATGAGTTTGCCTGAGATATTCAATGATTTATCTGTAAGCAGGGAATGAACTGTCTCCTAACTCCTTAGGCAATGGATTGATGGCTGTTTGGTTTGTTGCTAAAGAGGCAACTGTTGTTGATTCAATTCTTGTAATTCTTCCCTTGTTTCTCCCCTCTCAACCCTATACTTAATGCAATTATTTAAAAAGAAAAAAAAAAAGGAAAAGAAAGTTTAGCTCTGTTTTCTTTACTATTTTTTTTTCCAGAGATTATTAGTCCTAACAGTGCCTTAACGTAATCTCACAGCTGACTGAACACTACCCTCTGACCTTTCTTTCCTTAGGGACAAACTCAGGTTTAATTGAGGGTTGTGTCTGTGAGCTCTGTAGAGGAGAGATTAGCAGTGGCTTAGCTAATTAGTATTTAAATGTTCACTAATGTTTCAATGGATTTGTCAATTACAATATTATTAAAAATTGATGCAAAGACTACAATTTTTTTTTTTTAAGCAGCAATGTCAGAGCTGATTCAATTTCTCCAGAGGATTAAAGAAAAAATCAAATCTGCTACTATGATATTTTCAGTCATACTAGAACACAAGGAAAATATTTTGAATTGTGAATGGCCCATATGTTTCTCAACGTGTAAAAATGCTCAATTCATGTTGCTGGGTTGAAAAATGTGAGGATGCAGAAGCTGTCATCTGGACAATTTGGAAGTATTCATACTGTAATTTGATGCGTTGATGTTCCACTCTCCTAACAAAGCCTTTGCAGTTTGAAATACTAGAAGAATTTTCCAGGCAAATTTAACACATGACATTAGAATAACTCCAGTGGTAGTACTGGATATCAGTCTCTTTAGAGTTGCCCATGGTGTACATGATACACATTTCACCCAGTGCACTGAGTGTGATCTGTAACAGTTTTTAGACAAAGAGTTTCAATTTCAAATTAAATCCACAGTTTATACAGTAAATGATGAAGGCAGCTTCTGGCTGTGGAAAATCTTTAACTGATCAAAATAGGGGCACCTTGTTGTGAGCAGAAAGTTTTCTTCTGACCTGGTGAATGAGGGAAGATAACATAACATAGCAATTTGCTTAGAACCAACCTCTTTCAACCTCTTTCAACTAATGTATTTCAGCACACAGAGCAAGTACACAAATATATTAGATTTGGATCAAAGTTTGAAATTTGGTGCCCTAAAGAGAGTCTTTAAAGAGACTTCAGAAGCCATCAATATAACCTGAATATACTTGACTTGGCTTTTCTTTTTTTTTTTTTTTCCAGAGATGCTAAGGTATTACAACAACCCAGCAGGTTTTGTGCATTAGGAGTTTCAGCCACTTCGGGGTTACACACCTTCTGCAAACGAAGCTAGTTTATTTGGAAATGTAACTGAATGTAACTGTGCATTTGGGTACTCAGGAAATATAAGGAAACATTTTCATGTGCATTAAATATTCAAGAATACTGGCATGATGGGGAAGCCCAAGTTCATTGACTTTCCATGACAGCTCTAATTTGAGCAGCAAGAATGTATGTTATTTTGGGGTGGGTTTTTTGTGCTCATGATTTAAAAAGGAATTAATCTATATTAGCGCAAAATTACTTTGTTTCCTGTCTAATGAACAACTAAGAAATGATGCTTTGGATTTAACTGGCGAAGAGAGTGTTTTTTTGGTTTACCTGAAAAAAGTTACATTTCATTTTCAGATGCTTTATTTACACATAAGGAAACAAGAGGTAGTCCAAAGTTTCAGAACACACACATACTTTCAGTTTTCTTTTTTTCTAAAGCACTTAGAAACTAATATAAGTCTCCAAATGGTTGTAATTTATCCAGATGCTTTTCTTCTGGTATTTTTCGTTGATGAACTCTTTTTCTGAGAACCTGTGCCTCTTGGAAAGGGGCTGTAAATTCATAAGTGCCTGCATGATTTCCAGTCATGCCTACCACCCCCAAGTCTGATGCCATGGTACAGACACATCGATTCATTTGGGTTGTAGGGGTAAGTCAGTAGTTTTCCCATGAATCTCCTTGGAGCTCTCATTAGAATAGAGGTGTTTTCACTGAATATATTAGGGGAAATTCTTGAACTACAGCAAAGGAAGAAGGAATAACATGATCTCCTCTAGTCAATGAGCTCACATCTAAGCAATGGTGTTATCTCCCTCCATCTCTTCTCCTACTCACCACCTTTTGGGTGTCCTCTCTCCCACTCCTCTTTACCCCTGTCTCAGGCCTCCTTCAGGAAAGGCAGCATGCTCAGGTCCAGGGGATGCATCAGCAGGGGTGTCAGCAGCATATGGTGGGTGCAGACCTCGGCAGACCCAACCCTTCATTACTAAAACTCTCTGTGGTCCCTGACTGTAAAGATACTAGGCTCTGTCCTTCCTAAAACATCCCCCTGCAACCCAAGTGCCATTAGTTACAATTATCAGGGAAAGAGTTTTGGTGCTGAGTTTGAAATATTGAACTGGAGACATGGGGTGAACAAATTCACCTCTGCATCCTACAGGGCTGTCTGGCATCAAAAGGTCCCAGCCCTTCTGCTGGAAAATGGATGTCTGAGGTAGTCCCAGGACATTGCTCTGCCTCCCTCAAGCTCTGATACTGTGGGTGTTAGAAAAAAGCCTTGATAGGGGGAAACATAAACAGATGAAAACATCTGGGGACTGTAGCCAACAACTGTGTTCTTGCCCCATGAGCCATACTGCAGCCTTGACACTGCAAGGAAGATATTTGCTTGGGTCACTGCTCACCAGGAGGAACCCAGAGGGGGCAAGAATCTCCCATCTCCACCAGCTGATGGAGGACGGGAGAAGGGGTGGGACGCAGTAGCAGCACTTAGCAGCCCAGCCAGGTTTTGGGAAGGGAGAGGACACCTATGCCAGGTTGTGGCTCCAATCAGTCATCAAAGGGACGTGATCCACCCCCAAATTCACATACATCCCACTTCCTGATACTGTGAGTGCCAGGGAAGAGAGCCGAAATCACTGCTACCACATCCCTTCTGTAACTGGGTTGGTGGGATGTCACATTGCACCCAGATCCTGCTGCTGGCAGGGGAAAGATGGCAGGATGGAGCAGGGGATCCTGACCCCCTGCCAGAAATCCATCTCAGCTTATCAAGGCACCATATGACATGGCAAATATGGTGTCAGTTGATGGGGAGAAACTCTGTGTGGCCAAAATAGAAATACACGGGGATAGGAGAATTTCTCGTAGCAAACAGACATCCCTTGAGAATGGGTAAGAAAGAAGGAACCAGACGGATTTTGATTTGTTACTCCTTTTGTAAATGCATTTGCTGACAGCAGCAGGGCATGTAATGTCTGTCTCTACAGAGACAGCATATCAGTTGAGTGGCATATCTGTTTTGGTCATTGCTTCATGAAATAATACATACTTACATTGTAAGTCCTTTTATCTTGACTTTTTTTTTTTTTTTAATTGGGAGGCCAAAATGGTCTTGCTGAAAACGCAGGTTACAGCATTTTTGTTAAAACTATATGTTGAGGAAAATCAACAATGAAAATAGTGTCCCAGTTTTGAAAAGCCAGATAGCATTTATATTGTTTTGTCATTTTCATTCTCCAAAATATTTGTAGCATAGGGAAAGTCAGCCCACTTCCTGGTTTCTTGCGTAATGTAATGCGTTGCCTCTAAAGGCAACTTCGTTGATAAGAAATGATTGGCCAGGCTTCATAACAGTCATCTAAGAAATGGGTCACTTTATTCCGAGATTGGGCAGGAGAAGGATGACAGCTGCATGAGACAGCTCATCTGCACTTCCAGAGGAAATGCATAAAGCAAAATTTTTAACTAAGGAATACAACCAGTAATGTCCATGTAGCCTAAATCTGAGATAATAAAATACTGGATTCCAAAAAGAAAATACAGTAAGAATCTATTGAATTAAGTGCCAAATTATGTGTAGTATTGATTTGCTAATTTAACTTCCACATTTTTAAATGCCCTGCCCAATTCTTTTTAACAGCTGAAAGTTTTGCTTTTTTGGGTCTACCAGGACAAGATGTGGAAACATTGTCCAGGTCAATCCGCTTCTGTCAGCTATCAGGTAACACATACAATCAAAAAATAAGCATTGTCCTGGTCCATGGAATTAAAGGGAAAAGGTGTAAAGACAAAATATTCCTCCCTGCATTTCAGTGGAACACAATATATGTTTAATCAGCTTCCTTTAGATACAAAAGGAAGCACATTTCTTTTCGTAAAGGCAAAGGGAAAGGAGAAAGTGGGTAAGCTAATGAAAGGATAACTAACAGATAGGCATCAGCATCCTTCATTTTTGAACAATTAAGAATTGTAAATTACATTGAAGCAAACCTAAAGTCACTTCTATTCACTGAAAACCCAGCCTAAAATACACTGAAGTTGTAAACTCCCCTTCAGCAAAATTGGCTCTCAGTTGAAGCAGGCTTCCTACTTCAAATGAAAGTTGTAAAATCATCCTGAAATAGAAACTTGACTGGGGAGATTTGGGTGCACTGATATGTGTGAGTGCCCCAGCAGTGGGCTCCCATGCATGGAGGGTGGGTAGCCCCATCCCTGACACACAGCTGCCTGTGCATGTGTGCTCCAAGTGCAGGGCGCTGTGTGGAAACAGCCTCGGCCGACTGCAACCAGATGGTGAGGGGATGAAAGCTCATAAAGGATGCCAGTATTTTAGATAATTTCCACAGAGGGTTTCTGCTTGGCTGAAGGCACAAGGAAACTGTCTCGCTCGGTGTTTTGCACAGCCAAGTGTTAAATCACTTTATATCAGAGCTGAACTTCAACCTCATTGCCGCTAATCTTCTTGATTGGTTAAGTTTTGCTTTCTGTCAGAAAATCTGAAATCTGTGTGTCAACAATCAGCACATGAAGCCTTTCCAGCAGTGCCCCCCTCTTCCACCCCTTTTTCCTCTGATGCTCAAGGGAGAGAACAGCATCCTCTCTATTTCTTGCACTCACTGTTTGCTGACTGTGCAGCCAGCCTGAGCTGCAGGTATATCCTTCTAATACTCACCCCCAGCCCAATGAGGCTTTTTACTCATGTACTCATTATTCACCTGTACAAAGTAATAGTTGCTGGGAAAATCACAGACTTCCTTGTGTATTTGAATGAATCTGCTCTGAGAATCTGTTGTCCTTGTTAAAGGAGAACAGTGCTATGAGGAGAAATCAATCTTCCATCCCAAAAGGTCAAATGCAATTCCAGCTTCTACTTGTAAGCCATTGACAGTATTTACTATTTCACCAAAGGCAAAATCCCATTCTTTCATGAACAGGACCTGGTTTGGGCTCCTAGGTGAATGTCCACCCTTGGCATCAAGAGATATCTTCCCCAGACTGTGTAGTCACTACTGCACCAACCCTAGGAGTCATACTGTGGGTGAAAGTCTCCTCCCTGCCCACCATGCATTGGCTGATGTTTCACTCACCCTCAAGGCAATCCATGCAGGGCACCCAGATTTCCTTCCAGAGAACATAACCACAGCAAACACCTGCCCATGTTGTGGGTCTTGCTTTCTAACAGCAGAGGAAGTGGTATTCAGTGAATTACAATGTTTTCTTCTCATGTCAGAATTCATGCCTTCTTGTTCATCAAACCTCTTAGCCAGCCCCTTTGTAATTTAAGCATGGCCCCTCAATGACAGGGTATTATTTCAGTTTTCTAATTGAATCACAAAACGATTTATCAAATGAATTAAAAATAACAAAAAAAAAAAAAAAAAAAAGGCAGGGTGATGCATGAACAGGCAAATGAATATGGACTTTAGGAAGATTAATAGACATGTCTCAACTACTCATATCAACAAAACTTTGGCCGTGTAAACAGATCATTAGCAAATAAAAGCAGGATGCTAAAATGGTTAAGGAGGGCAACCTCTCAGAAATCAAATGAGTGTTTGGAAGCAAGGTTTCCAACCTGGCCAAACAGGCTGTGGAAAAGAAGCATCAACTCCCAGCACACAGCAAGAGTCTCTAGGACCATTCTTGTGATGTGCAGATCACTGCGTGAGATTCACTGAATGCAGAAATTAATCTCTGTGATCACTGTCTAGTGACGATCCTAGTTTGAACCACAGTCACTTCACTGGGTGCCTTGGTGAATAAGGCTGCCAGAAAACTTGCTCTCACAGTATGCACACAGCATGTGCCACTGTGGACCCTTCCTCGCAGCTTGTCCCCTTGAATTTGACGGAACCACAGCAGAGATTTTGCAGACCAGCTTCAGCCAAATTTGGAAGGCATGCTTCTAGTTAAAGCTGGGCTATTTCATGCAGAGGATAATGTTTGCACTGAATGTCAATGTGCATTTTGGTTTGGTCAGGATAATGCCTAGCCAGTGACCTTATTCAGCCCCAATTAGCTGATAACTGCCAGCCAGTCGCATTCCTCATTGTTAGGAGTGAACAAGGCAATTATGGGAGAAAGGTAGCAATAATAGGAACAGCTAATTAGACTGTGAGTGGTGCACAAGGCAAAGAAAGGAGGAAGAGGGATGTGAAAGTTTCTAGATGGTCTGGCTGCCAGCTGAGGATGAAGTAAGGATCTGGAGTCCAGTTCATAAGTGTAAGGCTCAAATCAAAATTCAACTACCTCTGCTTCTACAACCTTTTTTCCCAAGCCCTTTGAGCACATTTATGTCTTTCAGCATAGCACCCTCGCAGCTCTGCTCTGATAGGCACCATCCTGGTGACACAACAGACCGTGACACACAGGTCCCAGTCCCAGAAGGACAGGTGATTGCAGTGCCCCTCCTGACCCCACTGCACCATTCCTGGAGAAGGCAGTGGTCCCTTGCCTGCAGCAACCCAGTGATCTCACACTAGTTACCTTTTCCCTGAGCAGTGGTGGAATCCAAGGACCACAGGGAGATATGGACCTCAGGTGTTTTAGGGAGATAATAGGAAAGTGGCATGTTTTGTGGGAGCTTATTCTAGTGCCTTCAAGAGACCACAGAATAATTTACATTGGAAAAAAACTTAGTATCACTGAGTCTGGCTGCTAATCTAGCACTGCCAAGAACACCACTAAACCACTAAATGTCTTTATGTGCCAGAGTTCCCTTGGGGACTTTGTGCCCACAGGATTTTAGCATCAGCAGCACTGATATTCATCAGATTGGGAAAACCTTCTTTCTGAAATATGCTTTTTGAGACACTTTTCTCTATTGAATATAGGATCTGTAGAAGAGCAAAGCATCATTTGTAGAATGTGAGGGAATTCTTCATATACTGCCAAGATTTCCAGATGAGGGGAAATATTTTTCTTTAATCCTATTGCCATGTTCAGGCCTTATACTTCCTGCACAGTCACTCCAATTCCAGTTTGTTGTATGTCACTTGGGAGGAAAATGTATACTTATTCCAGCTTAATTGTGCCTACAAAAATACCCAATCACAATAGAATAATCTTACTGAAACTATAAGATTACCAACATTTCCTTACCTTCAGTTTTTTTCATATGCCAGCAGAGAAGTCATTAACATGGAATTTTTAAAAAGTATTTTCTGTGGACTATAACCTGCTTTCACTAATCCTCCTAAAAGTCTGGCAATTTCTATCAAAGCTGCTAGAGCTAACCTGAATGGCATCTAGGCTGGATAATGAAATTTGACCCTCTGTATCTATAGGAAATGTGGTTTTCCATGTGCTGTTTTGGGGGAACCATGACTTGGATGGTGGGTATTCCAGGGAAAAATTATTGATTTGAGCAGGTACAAATCAGTGCATTGCGAGAGGGTGGGGATGCAGCCTAGAAGGCCCTGGTGGTTGGAATTGCAGGGAGGCAGGGGAGTTATGTCGTTGGAGGGGATCCCTGATTTTAGCAGAGAACTCAGGGCATTACGGTGAGACAGATACAATAAAGTGTAAGTCGTTAGGCCGAGAAGATAAAGCACCACTTAAGGGAACCACTGACAGATGGGGGTGTGGCTCTGCAGCTCCAAGCAGGGAGAGACTTGGGTGCTTGCCCCTCCTGCCGCTGAACCTCCTAACAATGCCTGGAGAATAAAAGCTTCATGGCATAATGGTAGTGGTGATGACAAGGGTAATAAGGCTCATGATAATAAGGACAAGCAGGGTTTCCATTTCCATTACCAGGGCAATCGATTGGAGTTTAAGGTTTTTTCTGTCTTTTTTTTTTTTTTTTTATTTTTTTTGTCTAAAGCAAGTTCTGCAAGGGCCATGAGATAAAACTCTGAAAAAGGCCTTTAAAAAGGTCTTTGGAAACAGCGTGGAATTTTAAGATCTAATCTGTAATTTAAAGAATGAAAACTAATGTAATTGTTGTACAGTCCGTTTCCATTAGAAGCAGGATACTATGGGGTCCTTTACCCTCAATGTAGGCTGGATTAAACATACAAGTGAACTTTTTTTTTTTTTTTTTTCATAGTTCCACTCTCTAGGGCATCTGCAGAGTAACAGATGCAGCTTTTTGCCCATTATACATACACACACATATATTTTGCTCTCCAGCATGGAGAGAAAAGCAGCTGGCTCAACAGAGGTAGTTTTAACAGTAATCTCAAAGCTGCCTACATGTTTGAGAGTGGTGGCACCTTGCTCCCCATAGGAGATATAGGCTGCAGCACTGGGTGGCCCCTTGGCACAGAGGAGTGGTTTGATGCCCCTGAATCCCCACCACACTCCTTTGCCAACACCTGCCACAACTGACCACTGCGAACAGAAAAATCAGCCTGGGCTGGCCTCAGCTGGAGTCCTACCCCAAAATGGAGTAGGAACTGTGAGGGAAAGAGGTGCTGCCTGGGGCTATTGAAGCAAACAGGGGTTATCCTGGAGGGGCTGCTGGCAGGAAAGTTGGTGTGAGATGAGGGTGGGGGAATAACCTGGCTTCTGCTGAAGGTAAAACCACCTCTTTCCTCACCAGGAGATTGGAGCCAAGACTGAAACCGAAGTGCTAAAGAAATAATCCTTGCCCAGAGCAGTTGGCTTTGTTTCAGGATTGAAAGTGTGAGTCAAAGATGTTTTTATGTCAAGGCTTGCTTGAAATCTCTCACTGTGGTCCATTTATTTTAGTCTGTGGCTGGTGGGGACCCAGTTCAGATGGGTAATGATATTTGGGAGCTTGAGGATGAACTTCACTTCCAAATCAAAATGTCTTTTCTGTGCTCTGTTGCCTGTTTCGCATGGCTGTGAGATGCTTCAGATGGTGCTTGCATACATTGTGATGTTCTGAGTATCACACAAACAGTAGTTGTAAGCTGTATCTTGCGGGAGTTTATTAATGATGCAGCTTGCTATATTTTCTCAAAAACATGACATACATAGCCATCAGTCAGGTGTCCATGCAGACACCATTCTATCTGGAGGAGAAAATTAGCAACTATTATGTATTTTAACTCCCTTACACCATTAAATGACCTGGTTGCATCTGGAACAGTAAACCTCAAGCAGGTGAAACAAAGGAGAAGGAGCAATTTATTTGCTAAGTAAGAATCACATTAAAATAACTGTCTTAAGTTTTGTAGTTCAAGCAGGACTGAGCAGAGGTAACAAATATTTGGTAACATGGGATTTTCCAAGGCACTGAGAACAGAGAGTGCTTAGCACATGAGAGATGTCAAGAGCAAAAAAGGGTACAGTAGCAATCTTGCACAAATAGAAATTTTGTCCCTAAAAAATCTCACAATAAATTGGAACCTTTGCTTCCATTAAAATTCAATAGTATAGTAATTCCTCCATCAGTTGGATGCCCCTATGTTGTGGTGAACTACACTTGATGTTTACACTGGGTTCTTTGGTTGCACTGAATTTATGCTATGGTTGCACTAAGTAGCTGTATTCTCTCCCCACACTACCTGTGGTGGTGGGTTCCGTTCCCCCCTAGCCCTGGGATGTATTTTCTCCCCTCTGTCCCATTGGCCAGTGGTCCCTCTTCCCAGTGTCCCCCTGTTCCCTGGGGGGATAAAACCTCCCTCTTCTTTCTGCTGCTGGGGGAGCAAACTGGTCCCTTCCCTTCCCTGACGCTCTGCCTAGGAATGAAGTTGGATTAACAGAATCCTGCAGAAAGATTTGAGCGTCCTTTTGTCCTCATCCTTGTAGCAATCCTCCTAAGCCAAAGGTTTGCTAATTTAGCCCTCGGGACTAAGAGGTCGGCTACACCCCTAGAAATCTCAAGCTGCAGTGAAACCACTTATGCACATCAACAATATGTTTTTTGCAGCGGTCATTACGCCCCCACTTTTGCAACATGTTATTTTTTCCCCCTCTATGAAACTGTGACTTAATGCAAAGTAATGGCATGTCAAAGGCAAAGTTACAGCCCCCGTCTTGAATGCTATGCTGAGTCTCCTGTCATGCGTGGAATGTAATTACCATTAAGGCTGAAAAATGAGGGAGATGAACAGTAGTGGCAGTTTTTCTCAAGTTTACATAAACACTGGCTGCAAGAAGAGGGCAGGAACATTAAAATCAAAGAGCTTCTGTCACATCAGTGCTTTAAATCTCTAAGCGGCTCCTTGAAAATCATCTGGCCTCGGTGAACACAAACAACCGATAAAAGCTTCAGTTAAGGTCTGCTCTTATCTGCTAATTTCAGGGCAGTCTTGCCCTTTACCCACTGTCCCTAGGAAACTAGCGATTTTGGCACTTTCTCTTGGCTTGCTAAACTCTCTGCCGCGGCAATAATGTTAACTAGCTGGAAAAGAAGTAAAAATGGGGTTGAAGGTGTTTGAAGAGGAAATCCCTGTATCATTCACTCATCAGCCATGGGGAAGCACTCTGTGTGCTTTGCCCATGCATCCTTACAGTTAAAGACTGGGTGATGTAGAGTACCAGTCCTCTCATTCCTGGGGCTGGGCGTTATCTCCTGGGCATAGGGCAAGCCCTAAGCCTGACCCAAAATCTCTCAGAAATGTGGGCAGCATCTCTCCCACCCGTTCCCAGTGAATCTACAAGGTTTGTCTCCTACTGGCACTTCCAGAAAGCAGGAATGCCTTGAGGAAAAAAGAAGAGGAAAAGGTGTTTTAAGTGGTTTCTCCCCCCTCCCCAGCTGTGGGGGTAGTTCTTTCCCTGACTTGTGCTGAGTTAACAGCCAAAACAGCAGCCCACAGGTTTCGGGTTTCATTAGGGACCTGAAGCTCTCATCAGGTTTGCCAGAGGATGTTTCAAAGGTAACTTGTCTGCACAAAACTGGGCAGATTTACTGTCTCTGTGGTTTTATTGAACATTTTTAGCTTCTGTTTTCTCTTTTTGTTATTTTCATGTGAAAACCGATGGCTTAAGGGAGGATTTGTTTTGTGGCTTTGATGGATTGGAGTCTCCTCATCCTGCCGCTCTTAATGGAGCAGAGCTGTAAAGCACTTCAGGTTCAAAAAATTCGGCGCTGGTAGGAAACACAGGTTGCTCGTGTCTCTGTCTCCTGGGTTTTCTGTGTTGCCTTCCCTCTACTTTCTCTGAGACTGGATCTGGGCATTGTGCTGGGGCCACTGGCAGGCAGCCACCCAAGCAAATGACCTGTGCCTTAGCATGGCATTTTTGCTCCCCTACTTCCCTTTGGCTTGTCCTCATACCCAGCAAGGATGGGAGCCATGCCATGGCTGTGTCCATGGCCCTGTCAGTGTCTCATCATGCTGCAATAGAGAGGAAGAGAGAAGGAAGCAGGCAGGAAAAAGACAGAAAAAGGGACACTCTGCTGGCAGTCTGTGCACTAAAGCTCAATAGTGTCTTCATGACAGAAGGCAAGAAGCTGGTCTTCTCCCTGGCAGTCTTTTCCTGCTGCCATTACAGTCACCAGCTCTTGTGCTTCTGAGCTGTTACAAAAATCATCCTCTTGAGTCCAAAAAGAGTTTTCTCATCTTCCAAACTGCAGACTGTGTGGAAATTTTTAACAGCTGCAAGTGGTTTACCTAACAGCAACAGAGAAATTACAAGAAAAGCAAAGAATAGAAAAGTCTAAGGCAATCCCACTTGTAGGTTTTGAGACTGGTACTGATTTGCCACAAAATAATCATGTGCTTTCAATAAATATATTATTTTTCATTAAAACATTGCTTTTTGTGGCAAGCATTTTTCTTGGCAAAACCTTCTCCCCACCAGTGTCTTGCTCAGCATTTGTTTCTGAGCTGATAGAAATTTGTAAGCTCCAGATATCCTGGGGAGAAAAAAGGGTTTAACCCCTCAAATTTTCCAGGTTGAAGGTTCTAGGTGAAGCCAAACTTAAGAACTTATAATGCAGATAAGTCTTGAAATCACGGAATCATAAAATTGATGAGGCTGGAAATAACCTTTAAGATCATCAAGTCCAGGTGTGAACACAGCATTCTCTACCATTAAACAAATATTTCCATGCTCTTTGCAGAATTTGGATCTCCAGATGGGCTGGAGACTCATCTTGCAGAAATAATCTCCATGAAGCACATGTTGAGTGCTGTGGCTCATTCCTTATCGTAAAAATACTTCTAAACCCATAATTGCAGAATCTTTTGGGATCTGTCCCACGGTACTCAATAAACAGAGGTGCAAACAGAGCATGTCCGGGGATGTCACCAGGCTGAGATAAGAGGGGCCCAGGTCAGTAAAGGAGCCCATGGTGGTAAAGCTGGTCCACAGCCAAGCCAGGACCTCTAGTCCAGGGGCCAGGGGTGGTGATATATGAGATTGAGCACTGGAGACATAGCTCAGGCTGAGACCAGGGTAGATCAGCATAGATCAGGAGGGAAGAGACTTCTCTTGGCCAGATGCCTAGGATGGAGCAATCTACCCAGGGATTATCCACAGATATGCTCACCCTTCAAAGCTGTGGACAGGTGTTTGCAGTCCTAAACCCTGGAGAACACTCTCAGTACTATAAATCACTCAGGTATTAATGTTCCTCAGCCATGAAAATAAATATCAACAAGTTCCATGTTCATTGCAGGTGCTTGGGCTGCAGGACTTCATCTAACCTTAACCCCAGTCAGGTGGGGGAAAATGGCATCCATTAAATATTGTCTTAATGACATAGCTGAAATAAACGTATAAATGTAAACACCACAGCACTCAAGTAGAGTTGAAAACACCCCAAGGGACAAGTATTCTTCCGTACAAGTGAGAGAAAAATTGGATACTTCAGAAATGGTGAGAATGTTCTTGAGAGTACAATCCTTTTTGCAGTGTCACACGACTACGATGGACTTTTATCAAACCACTATGGTGATAAAAGCCCAGAATTGAAAAAAATCAAATGGAAAAACTAAAAGTGGGAGGAGGGTGTTAGTAAAGTCTAATGTGTAATGTACCATGTATTAGTTTTTAATCAGGTTCTATATGTGGCCACAGTAAAGAACTATGAAAGATTCCTCTGCTTATATTTCACATTCTTGCTGGTGGTCTTATTTATTCATGCTGTGTTTTTCTGAATAAAAGCACTGGAGGTGGGCAAGAAGAGGTGGGAAAAGCAGAGAGAAAAAAGCAGGGACCACGCTGGAAAAAGAAAAACCCCTCGGAGTATTCATCTTTTACATAGCGCATTCTGCATTTCATTCCACGTGTGAAAACAAAATGCAGTTTTCCTGTTCCCCAAAGTACCAGTGAACCAAAAGGGTTTGATTCCTTTAAATATAATGGAGTAGGATCATTCGGGGTTTGCGGGTTTTTTTCTATTTCACTGAATATTCCACTTTGCTTGTATCCAGATTAGTTTATGCCTCTATTTAATCATAGACAATTTGTCCATTCAGTTTTGTTCATTGTATAAATCTTTGACCCTTGATCTGTTTTGATACCTGTAAAGGGATATGGTTTAGCTGCTAAAGAAGGTTTTAGTTTAATTAACAGCTATATAAAAAGTTCTGAACTTTCCTAGCACTAGAGTGGCAGGTCTTGGACCATTGCCTCCTGGTTTGTCCTGCCAGCCAGGGTGCAACACGTACAGCAGGATGCATTTCACCGGCTAGCTAAGCAGAAAGGGATAAGCTCTGATTTTAGAGGAAATCATCACTCTGGGAATGTCTTTTATGATCTTAAGGATAGGAGATGAAACAATTTGCATGTGGTGTTTCTGCAGTTAGGGTCTGCACCTTTGATCAGACACGGAGAATGTGTCCCAAAAGAAATTTTACACTTCTATGTGTTTCTCTGGGTGAATTCTCTGCTGCCATGTTAGGCTTTTTCTGGATAGCTTCTTGCAAAGGTTTGAGTGATGGAGCTTTATTGGTATGTATATTCAAAGGAGGCAATTTAGGAATTACTTCAACATGACTAAAAGGAAAATCTCCTTATGAAATTCTAGAGATGGTTGCATGTTCATTATTTTAATAAGCAGAGGTGGTACCGTGTGGCTTGTCTGAACAAATTAACCTAAAAACTTGTAATTTTTTCCATTTATATTTTCTGGTCTGCTAAAGGATAATGTCTTTGTGTGAAGATTGTCAAATTAGTACATTTCAGACACTGAATATCAAACTTTGGCAAAGGACTTTGTGTGGACTGAGAAAGATAAACTTTTGGAAATAAAGGCAACAACACAAAAGGTTGTTAGACTTTTTAAACAGATATTTTGAGGAACATTTTAAATTACCATCAAAACTAAACTGGGGTTTGTTTCCATATTTGCTTCATATTTATTTATCTGTATGATGTTTTAAAGAAAGGACATAGAAGGATAGAGTGGTCTATAATACCACCTATAGATAAAACCACAGAACAGCCCTTTTGCTGCTCTATGACCCTGCTTCAGCCCAGACTATTGTCCAGAATGTGAAATGCCATGTCACGTGCATGAGATCATCATTTGTGGCCCAGGGTACCCAGATGCAGCAGGTTTTTTTTTTCCACATACCATTTTTATAATTATTGGTTTTCATTCAGGTATAAAATCACACAAGTAACATACCTCATTGCTCACAAATAGCCCAAAGTTATTATTAAAGGGTCCAAGTGTACTTTTTTTTATTATTTGATCTAAAAGTAAGTGAAATATAAATTATACAGAAACTTAGAGAAGATTCCCTCTCTCCCTAAAAGCAGTTTGCACAAATGCCTATATCTCCTAAGATTTTTCTGGAAGTCACCCCTAGGTCACCATTGGGAGATATAAATGCAGGTCTCTCAGAAGGAAGAAATAAAGTCAGATTTTTTTTTTTTTTTTGGTTCCAGGGATGAGTGTCCTCAATTAACACTGACTATTTAATTTCATTTAAATTATGTTGGTTTAAAATATGATTCTTATCTCGCCACCACAGGATGGACTAAGTCTGTCTTTTAGAGCCACCCAGCAGTGGGGATTAAGGGAACTCGGTTACATTTCTTTCTACAGAAACCTGAGCTCCATTAGCAAAATACAGATTTGAG
This sequence comes from Bombycilla garrulus, assembly GCA_013400315.1. NCBI lineage: Eukaryota > Metazoa > Chordata > Aves > Passeriformes > Bombycillidae > Bombycilla > Bombycilla garrulus. The sequence goes on from VXBU01003627.1 coordinate 195,668, forward strand.
CAGATATGGACCCAGCATCTGGCCCCTTAGAAATAAGATAAAACTGTGAGGAGGAAATTAGAGAAGATCCAAAGCCCATTTAAATCAATAGGGAGGTTCCATAACCTTCAGCAGATTTTGGAACACACTCTCAGAGAAGTACTTGTTTACCATAAAGGAAGAAACCATTATCAGTTCATTAGGCCTTGATTTTGTTCTTCTCTAAAATCTCTTGTTTCTTTCTCTAACAGTAACTGGCTCTCTTAAAAAGAACAGGCAGCAACCTATGCCACGGTAGAGAGGAGTATATATTGTCCCTTACTAAGAGGGCTGTTCCTAATCTTCTAATGTATTGATCCCACCTCAAATACTGCTCAGATTGTAATTAAGTGATGTGTTGGTAGAGTAATAAAACCAACTACTGTAATGTTTGGAAAATGTCTTTTCAAAGTAACAGATACTGATATGCAGTGCTTTGGTCAGTTCAGTTTCGTGTGCTTCTCAGTTTTTTGGTTTTTTTTTTCTTTAAAAAAATCACTGATCCTATTGGCAGAGATTTTTCGATAAAACACAAGAAACAAACAAACAAAAAAAACAAAAAAAAAAAAAAAAAAAAAAAAACCAAAACCAAAAAAAAAAAAAAAAAAAAAAACCAAAAAAAAAAAAAAAAAAAAAAAAAAAAAAAAAAAAAAACAAACCAAAACCAAACAAACAAACAAAAAAAAGAACCCAAAACAAAACAGCCAAAAAACCCAAGGAAGCATAGGGAGGCAAGAATAAGAAATACCTCTCTTATTCAGCTCTAGACAGGCCTTCAAAAAGATTGAATTTACTGAAGTGAGAAGAACTGATGCTGAACTCATTGCTAAGAAGGTGTAATGTATCATATTGGTTATATAAACTCATTGTTTGAGGTGATTACAAAATAGCTTCTTATCTCTGGGATTGTTTAACTCCTGAAACACAAGGCTTGAGGGCACAGCTGCTAAATTAATATTTGCTGAGCCATGGTCAGCCAGAAGAAATACCCAGGTCCCATGACAGATATTGCATGTGATGGCTTCGCAACAGCCTCCTAAGACACCAGGAAAGCTGTGAGGAGCCCTGTCTCCATTTCTATTAAGATGTAGGGACTACTGGTTAGGGTTCCAGCAGGCAAAATTGCCACCACTGGGTGGTCTTAATCCAGATCAGAGCTTGCTGACTGAGCAGTCCAGTTCTAGGTGTCAGCAAGGCTGAGGCTGTTTTCTCTATCACCAATGAAGATACAGAAGAGTTGCGGTACTACTCTAGATAAGTGAACATGGCAAAGTTCTCTGTCAGCACTCACAAGTAGCAGCTACATGGCACTTAAAATCAGTACCTAGCATCCCTCTACCAGGTGTGGAGCTACAGCACCTGCATAGAAAGACATGCTTCCCCCGCATAGGAGAGCATATCTGGAGTAAGGAACATGTTAAGGGCTCTCAGGTGCTTATGGTTTCACTCTAGGTACCCTTGAGCAGGTGTTAGCCCTGTTACAACCAGCTGGAAGAGTAGAGAAGTTGTGATAGACCTATTTCCTTGTTAGCAACTGCATGGGCTGATTTGCTCCTGTCCTTCTGGAGGTCCTAGGGGTGAAAAATATCTGTATTGTCTGTTGGGTTAATGGTGCCAAAGATGGAAGGACCATGGAAAGCTACCACTTTCTTGCTAGAACTTTCAGTGGCGAGTGGAGAGGAGATTCCTGAAATAATAGGGAAGGGATTATCAGTGTAGCACTAAAAACTCTATAAAATATCTAACTTTCATGTGAACAGTCACCTACTTCTACAATCAATATACTTCCTGTCTGCAGCTGAGTGCTGTACCCACAGCGCATCTCCAAGGACAGCTGTACACAGGTAAGCCCTCCTTGCTATGCCATTTTTTTCAAGTTAGTGCTATGTTGGTTCTCCCTTACTGAAATTGTCTTTTTTTGACCTGAGGTGCTTGCAAGCAGTGATATTACAGCTTCTACAGCTGTGGTTAACAGGCTATCTGGTGCTCCTGAGAAATGCCTTTTAAAACTCAAGTTGATGCTGCACGTTTTAACATAGTTTATTTTAACTAATGGGAGACTGAGTTTGGCATGGAGGTTTAGGGAAAAAAATTGCCATTAACTGGAAAAACAATCAATAAGAATTTTTCTTGTATTACAGTGATAAAATCATGCACTATGTGTGGCTTTCTAGTTGGGGTGTTGGTCTCCTCCAACCTACTCATCTCCCATTTTCTTTCTTTGCACATTTTTTAGGATATGTTTTTGGGAGAAAGAAATGCTTCTGAGGATAGTCTTAAAAAATAGGTTACTCTTGGGGTTTGATCTGATTTTCTTAGTTCCTAAATCTTAGTATAAAATTTTAAAACACAAAACTACTATGAGGATTAAATTATTTTTAAAGTAGAATATTGAAAGAGGCAGTAACAAGCACAGACTCTAGAGTACTGAATTGATACACCATAGAATTACACTGTCTGTAGTTTTAAAGATGATATTTTTTTCTTACAATCTCTTTTAGACCTTTCAAATATTTACTAATTATTAATATAGTCAGGAGAACACTACCAACAGGCTTTCATGTGGAAAACAATATCATGTTGAAACAGATAGGTGGAATAAAGAAATGGAAAAAATATGTTGGCGAACAAGGGGTATTATAGAGTTTTATTTTTCATTTCCATAAGGGCTGCTATGGTGAACCAGACCAAAATATCCATACAAGCCAATACTCTGTTAGTAGTTTTCCTACAAGTTGGCTGAACAAAAAGAGAGGGATCCATTTTCTAGCATATTTTGCCAGCTTAAAAACAGTGATATAAGGAACACTATTTCTTGAATACACACTGAGGTATGGATTTATCCTCTTTGGGTTTGCTTAATTCTTCTCTGAATCTCTTTTTATGCCCGTGACCTTCACAGCCTTCTGTGATGGTAAGTCCCAGAATTTAACTATTTGAATGAGAAAGTATTTCCTTTCCTTTAGGATTGCTGCAGGGTAATTTCATCAGCTACACCTTCAAGTGCTTTGTCAGAGGTAAATACCATCACCTCACTAGTTTTTGGTGTGACATCCACTATTTTCAGGCACAGTTACTCTTGAATATTATTTAAAATTCCTACTTTACTAAAGAAATCGTTTCTTGATGCCTCTCTGATGACTTATTTTGCAGTTTTACTTGTCTTTATATGTGCTGAAAGTCAAATTGTAGTTACAACCTTCTTCATTACATTCTGTCTGGATTGTCCTCAATAACATTGCTGTTATTTCAGTCCTTTTTCAGTTATGTTTTGCTCTTCTTCCTAATGCATGCTTTGAAATTTATCTTTGTATTAATGTTTCACACTTGTGAAAAATTGCGTCAGGGAGATGGTGTCATTTACCTTAGGACACTACTTTATAACTGTGAGAGGTCTGATTCAATAAGGCTAGAAGTTAAACTGTTGTAGATCATAGGAGCAAATAAACTATCTCCCAGAACTTTATTTTTGGATGAGAAGAGGGGGGAAAGGACTAATGAAATTTAGTTTTTGCACTTACAAAGTGTAAAAGCTGCCTCAAAATAAATTATTCTACTTGTCCCTTGGACCCCAGCATGAATAACACTGAATGAACACTTATTTTTGGGTGAGGCAGTGGCACATTCAGGGGGTATGTGGTGAGATGTAGCTGAAATGAAGTTTTTTCAGTAACTCATTTGGTTCAATTGACATGTGGTACAGAGACTTGAATAACCCCATGGTGTTGGGTTTCAAGGTGAACAGTGACCCAAGCTCTGCCTGAGTTCCCTTCACTAGTCCTGCCCTAGGGCTCCCTGCAGCTGCTCCAGTCCCACCTCCAAAGCTGGGCATGACCCAAGCTAACCCACAGCTGTTAGTTAGCATAGATCATGTTAAACCCCCTCTGTCAGCTCTTCCTAGCATGTGTGCCCCAGGGAGCCCTAGGGTGGGCCTGGCATGTGAAGCATTGCTTAGTGGTGGACATGGCAGGGCTAGGCTAGTGGTTGGACTTGAGCTCCTCCGAGGTCTTTTCTAATCTAAACTGCTCTTGGATCCCATGGAATAAGTGATTTTGTACTTCAATGAGCTACTTCATCTTTTCTTACATAGAGGTGGTCAGGAGGTCTTAAGGGCCTTAAGCATATCACAACAGGAGATGGGGGACTGGCTTTTCCAATGTCACAGTGGTTTGTGTTAGTGAAAGATGCAGACCAAAAGAAACAAAGAGAAAACTAAATAAGACCCCTAAAGTACTCCAAATATAAATTATTTTAATGGTACTCAGCACCGTGTTCAGGTTGAATTAATTGCTCCTTGACATAAAATGGTAAAATTTTTATTAGACCCTTTCATTAAAAAAAATGTTAACCTGTAGAAAAAATGTGTAAATATTCATATGCAAAGAGTCTGTTCACTGCTTTTACATCATTTTGAAAGGATTTAAACATAAGAAACTAATCACAACCCAGATTTCAGTTTGCTGTTATCAGGCGTGAGGGGTGTTTGCTGTAAACATCGTGACTTTGGTTTTCTTGGAGTATTTGTTAAGGGGATGATATTTGTTCTGGGTTCTTTCACAGACTGCTCTTTGGCTACAACTGAAACAAATGCATCATCTCAGTTAGACTGGTAACTAATGACATGTTAGAATTTCTTGCCTGTTGGAAGGAAGCTGTTTTGCAAAGCAGTGTAACATAATATGAAAGATATCCAAAACTGCTTAGAAAATTCTGACAGACCCACCCTATGGCCAAGAGAGACTGGAACAGCTAAGACACTTCCAGCTTGTTAGAAAGGGAGTATCCTTATAGTCCAGTGCAAGAAAAAATTAGATGGAGTTCTGTGTGTCCTGGACTCCTAATGAGTCTACTTATCTCTAGCTAAAGATAATCCCATCTTCTGATGTAGCATGAGAGGCTGGGTGATGGGAACATAATATTCTACTTCTCAATCCTCCTGTCCTAGAGTTCAAGTACCCCAGTGCTTCCAAGTTCTTTGACACTTTTCCAGCATATTGCTTCCATTCTTCAAGCTCCCTCCCCGTTCCCAAATTGTTCTCACACAGTTTTCTGTTCCTTCCCCAACAGACTATGACATTTCACCACTATCTACCCCAAAGTACCCCCCTTCCTCACCTTATGCATTTCATATTGTGGCAGCCTTTGAATAAAACTGTTGGTAGCACAATGTTTGTTGAGCTCTCCTAGGCTCTCCCACAGCAATTACAGCTGATGAACTAGGTTTTCAAATATTCACTCCCAGCTGTCTACAATGGGAGCTGTTAAATGCTGAAATATTCCTATAAACCTAGTCCAAATAGGACCCTATTGTAATGAACAAAGGAAAATGGTGTGAATTTCCTCCTGAGAGACAAGAGATTGTGAGTTTGGGTGTGCATACTCATGAACATCTGGTAAAATGCTATTTGGTGATGAAAGCTTCCTTCATATGCTGAAGTCCTGACAATGTCACATGCTGTTTAGTCTAAACTTTTATTTCAGGAAGTGCTACACTTTTGCTTTCAGTGACCTTGTATATCAGTCCGAGGGCATGCCACACACACTGTGAGTTCCACTCTGAATGGGGAGGCTGAGATTGAAAATTGCAGATTGGAAACTCTATCGCCCCAACACTTGGTCCCCATTGTTGCAGCTAAGCTTCTTATTGTGGAATAATTGTTGTTATGTCGACAAACCAAGCACTGGGCTGGTGACCTCTGCAATATCAAGGATGCTGTTTTCATAAGACTCATTTCAACAGACATTTACAAGTGACCTTGGAACTGCAGCAAAGATCCCCAGATGTTCTTTTGTGGCTTAGATGGCTTGCATGGCACAGGCATGATGCTGAAATAGATTCCTTCCACAACAATCTCTAGGAAACCTTGACTGTTGGTTGTGTTCTGATGTAGCCCTAATGATGGGAACTAAACTGTTATCAGAGCTGTATTACCATTTTGTTTTATGTTAATTTTCTATATGTGAAAGAGAAGACAGGGGAGGAATACTGTGCCGTCTGTACTCTGGTGTTTTTATTATAACTGTTAACTGGAACTCTGGTACGTGGAGAGTTTTCATTAAAGATGTGGGAACTCTAGGACAGGAGGACAGCATCTCTGTCTTTTTGAATTTGTGTTTCTGATGACTTGATGCAACAGGAGACTTTAGAACTGTGGCTGTGTCCCAGTTATATGTGTTACTCAGTCCATGCTGATGGAACATTATCCAAACATGCAGGAATAGGATGCAAGTAACTAGTTCTTTCAGAGATGGGAAGGAGGTTACCGCTGGCTCCTCTGACTGCATCAGAAACCGAAGCAAAACCATTATTTTTTATTTGAAAGGAAAAGCTGAAGGGCCAAAACATAACACCAGATCCAAGGCTTTGTAATGGCTACCTATGACAGGATTTGGGAAAAATACTTGGATCTGAATGCAAAATTAATTTAGGACAGTGCCTTCTAGCATTGTTTAGGTCCCTTGTTTTCTTAGAAGGCAATTAATGAGGACACATAGGGACAGATGTCATGGCTGAACAGAGGAGCCCATTGCTTAGGTTTTCAAAGACTTTGTGCTCGGAAGGAATAGGTACACCAGGTATGACACTTTGTGACTTCTCTTTTGCATGCCTTCTTTTTTTAAAGAGTTTTATGGCATGTATTGCTAATACACCTCTTGATAAAGTTCTGGAGGAAAGTTTCCTGCAAGTCTGTGCTGATGTGAATGTGGAGAAATGTGTTGAGGAGATAGTCTTCCCCTATATAGACATAGTCTAGACCACAGGAGATAGAAAAGCCAAAATGAAAAATAAGGCCTACTGCAGATGCACTCAGTGACAGGGAAGATGTTTTGCTGCTCAAGTACTAAAATAGAGAAGCTGTGCTTCCAAAGTATGAAACCAAGGATGTTTTGTTACTTCCTGTGTCATTAATGAAAGGTGTCTGAGGTGATTATTGACCTGCTCTATTCATTTTATTCTGGGGCAGATAATCATCCACAGTGGAGCTGGAGAAAGACTGTATAGTCAGTTATATGGCAGCCCTTAATATATGTGCTTGTAGCAAGTCTGAAAAAGTCTGTTTTTACCTTGAAACCTCAGAAATTGAAAGACTGGGATGACATTTTTCTCTTGAGGTATTACAAGAAAGAAGTACTTAGGTATTCTTACCCGTACAGGTAGGCTATTAAAACAGCAGTGCAAAATTCTTTCCAACTGATCTAAAGAAATATTAAGAAAGGCACTGTGTGTGTGTGTGGGGGGGGGGGGGTTTGGTGTGGGTATATTGATTGATTTTGGTTTTTTTTTAAATATACATTAGCTTCTATCTATGTCAAAGATTTAAGGTTGGATTGGATCTATGACAGTGCTTTGCTTCTCTGGACTCTCTTTTTGCTGGCTCCTTCCACCTGTTTGTGGAATGCTGTCTCTCACTTGCTTGAACAGTCTCACTGAAAAGGGAATTACATCCTAAGCAGAAATGTTTTTAAATGTCAGATCTTAAAATAAAATTTGAAAATCACATTACTGTGTAAGTGATATGTAAAGCCCTTGTAATTTAGTAGTGACTATTAAGAGAAAGCTGATGTTTTGCATTCTGTATACTGATTAATACCTGTACTTAGCATATCTCAAAGACATTTCAAAGGCTGGAATTTCACAGATCTTCAATAATTGCATAGCTCTTGTCCAGCCAGTTGAACTTCAGAAGAATTAATTTATTTGGAGGTTGAAACATTCTATCTGTATCCCTCCCACTAGCTTATGCTTCCATGTACTAAGGTGGACAGGAACATATCTGCACTGTGTCTGAAAATGGGCTTTCTTCTTGTCCAAATTGTACTAAGCAGAAGATTAAGAACTGGAAGATACATAGGTATGTGCATATGTACCTGTGTAGAACACATTTAGTTGAAGGATGTTGGATGAAAGGAGCAGAGCAGTTAATAATCACTACTTTATCCAGTAGAATTCAAGCAGAGATTTCTGGTAGAGATCATTGCTTGGGGTTTCTTTTCCTCTTGCTGTTAATGTCACAGAATTGGGTCTTGTTCACTCTTTACCTCCAGGATATGTTGAAGTCCACCTGAGACCATTATGTCTGAAGTCAGACCAAGAGAGTCCTCACTTGGCTGAAAATTCCTGTTTCCCTGGGATTTCTATGTTCAGTGGGGCAGAAAGTCGGATAAAGTTTTACAGTGCCCACTTTTTCAAGGCAGGCTCTGAGGAGGCTTATGGACATACAGTGATTTCCAAACAGTCTTCCCTCAAAATCAGAAAGCTGTGCCTTTCCTCTCCTGAGCCATTTTACTAAAATGAAAAGCATCAAAAAGAATAGGGGAAAAACCCAACCAACAAAACTGAAATATTTCTTCCCTCTTTTGTGAATTGTCATGCCTCGATTGTAAATTAGAATTTTAGACTTTAATGGGGAATGGAGCATTTGGCTGCCTCATTTGATCCTAAATCAGAAATAGCATAATAGAGCAGTTATTTTGCGAATAAAAAGAACAGGAACTACTGCCCAGAAAGCTGCCAGTTTTCTCCTGTCTCTGCAGCCAAGCCCTTGGGCCCCTTTCATCTCAGCCCCTGCCATAACTCTAACACCTGTTCTGGAGTTACACGACGAGCTGAGACGATAAAGGTGGTGGTTTGCAGACCTGAGCACACTGGAGTGCCTGAGCTTTTTGGAAGGCCCTGTTTTCCCTGGCCCAAATCCAATACACCACTTAGACATCTGCTTAACTTTAAGCATGTGAGTATCCCCTTTGAAGTCCTATGTATATTGTTTTGCTGGACTGAGGTCAATGAGCTCAGTACCTTGCAGGATTGAGCTCCTGAATGTCAGATTTGATTAAATGCTCCCCTTTTCTTCCCCCCTCCTCCTCTCCTACCATAAAAGCCTTACCAGAGCTAAAACAGCCTCAGCAAAAATAAAAAAAAAAAAAAGAAAAAAAAGGAAAAGGCAGGCAGCTGTTGGGAAGTGAGCCTGGCTCAGCTGTGGTAGCTTGGTTTTAAACTGTTGCAGATCTAACCAGAATAAAAGCAGAGCAAAAAAACCAATTGGAGATCTGGTTAAAAATTAAACCATCTACACTTTTCTAAGGGAGCTGGAGAATCTCAGCTAGAAGTGACAGTGATCATGATCGTGCTGCCTTTTTCTCTTTAAACTCTTGGTGCTCTAGCTTCACAGGTACAACTGCCTGTTTTATCTAAGTGCCCCCTGTTAATTGTCATCCTGTTTCTGTTTTTTTCCGTGTGGCTCCAAAACGCATTCTCCACAAGTGGAAAGGACCGTGCTCTCTCTCCCCCAGTCTGTTCCTTGTCAATTCGCATCAGTTTAAGGTCAGGAAAGCTAACGGGGAACAAGGCACTGCAGCATTTGAACTCAACCTTGCCTTCCCAAGGAACAAACTGACAATTAGCACAGGGATCAGCATCAAAAAAGAGCAACCCAGCATGAAGCCTGTCTAATTAGTCATATGAACGGAGGGCTTCCCCTCCACTTCCTCAGGAACACATGCCTGTCAGATCTGATACAAAGAGACTTCTCTCCCTAACATAATACTGAAATTAGGTTGAGAACAGGTAGCCCTGCTTGTTTAAGCAACAGGAGGCTTAGCTGCAGGATTGACTTGCACACCCGTATCCCCAGTTGCAGAGTGCTTGTGACCACGTGCTTTGCAAGTGATTGCAGGATGTTTCCTTCCTTGCAAAATTCAGGGGAAAAAAGAAAAAGAGTTGATCATGTTGCTAATCTTCTCAATTTAATAGCACTTCTTGTTTAGATGGAAAAATGAGCAAGGGGAAAAATTAGAGGTGAAAGCTGAATGACAGTCTCCTAATCTCAGAGAATTGTGCTGGTTGAGAGACTGCATGCATCTGACTTCTTTTTTTTTTTTTTCCTTTATGAACCAAACATGCCTTGATCCCCTACAAGACAAAATAAGTATAACTTAAAACTTTGATTACTGCTAATTTTGCTAAAATTTTAGGATTTGGATAGTGGCTAACAGCTTGAAATTAAGATCCTATTGCATTCACTCTATGATGAAGGTGATAACCAAAGCTCATGCAGACCAACAGCTTGTCTAGACAGAGACACAAAGAAAAGGAACAAGCCAAATTAACTAAAAGTGTGTATTTTATGATTATTTATTTAAATTCCTGAGTCCAACTCCTAACTCAGAATTTAAAAGTCCTTCATCTTATTCTGTGATTCTATTGTATTTACTTTGTAAGTGAAGAAAATGACATGAAATAAACTGCTTTTACTATGTCCTAAAACTTTTCTGATGTGGGCTGCAGAATGTATGTGGCATGCTAGCAATTCTGAATTTTCATTTTTTTCTTGAGCATAAGGTATGTTTTAGAGTGCTGTGGCTTATTTCTGAAAGGAAAAAGGAGTAAGCTACTTGGACATATAGAACTTTCGCATGGTGGCAAATAAACATCTGTATAGGTGCTACATGCACATGATAAGGAAAGAAGAAACACACCTCCATCATTGCCACAGTTTAGACAGTGCATCTGCTGCATTTTTATGACGGTGATGTGTTGCAACTAGTCCCTCAGCAGTGGTTTCCATACAGACCATAGCCTAGACTGAGCTTGCTTCTCTCTCTTTCTTTCTCTTGCTCTCCCATTTCTCCAAAGTGCTTTATGCCTCAGTTTCACTGATATATCTGCCCTTTCAGACAAACTCTCTGCTCCTTCTCTAGGGGCTGCTAAACAGCCATCAAAGGAGCTTTACTTCCACAAGATACATAAGGCTGTCTGTTTCTGACAGGAAACTGACAGCTGCATGTCCAGGTTTGGATTCCTGGCATGGCAGTCCAGGCATACGTATTCAGGTTGCTCCTTTGTTTGTATACCAGAAAAGGAACACAGATGTTTTTTATTTCATGTAACGCTGGGCTAAGTTTTGGGAGACCTGCATACACTTCCTACCAAGCCATTTACCTTCTGGTACTTCAGGGGACAAAGCTGGAACAGTTTATGTAGTTCTTCCTGTCCTATATATCACAATCATGCACTTATTTGCAAAGAACTTGACCTGTCCCACTGAAAAGTGTAATAGAAGGCCTTTTCATCATTAGTTATTGCTATTAATGCTGAAGCATGGGCAGCCCTGGCTTGAGCCCAGTGTGGGCTCATGAGGAGCACCACTGTGCCTAAGCAGAAATGCCCAGGACCTTAGAGTCTATTATTCAATTCTTTGTTTCCTCATGTAGCAATGTGTGTGTGTGCATGTCAATTCCTCTGATACACTGATTCAGAAGCAATGCCACATGCCTGCCAGTGAAGCTCCATCTCCCCAGTATTCAAAAAATGCTCTCTGCTTTGTTCATGCAGACGCTCCATGTATTAATTAACTGAAATCAGATGCTTATTGCTTTTAGCAGCTTGTATTTGAATAGACACTTGGTGGCACACTTTCTCTGAACAGTGCTGTGGGAATGCTTGGCTGTTTTGTTAGCAACACTTTTTGTTCTTCCCTTTTCCTTGGCATGGTGTGTTCGTACAGGCTGCCAGCCTTGTCCTCTGGCTTTTGCAGCTTACGTGGAGAGAGCGAGCAGATGCTTTTACAAAACAAACAAACAAAATATTTCCATACAGATCCCCTCCCAGTTCCCCAGAAAGAGAAGAATATTGACAGACAGAGTTTTCTGCAAGTTTTGATGACCGCCTGTGTGGTTCCAGCTCAGCTGAATTTCACTGTATTTTGTGGGTGGTAGAAACATAAAGTCCTGCTCTCATGGATTTCCTGGGCATTCCTTCCTGTTCCTGCATTGCTGCTTTCTAGAGGGTACAGTACTCTTCAGTATTCACATATACTCAACAAAATACTGACATCTGCTTTAGCTGGTCTCAGTGACACATATTTCTGTTACACTTACGGAAGAATCTCACTGTGTTGAAAAAGAAAACATATTTGCACAAGTAGTAAAAAAAAAGTGCCTTGTGATCTTTCCTAGTAAAAATATTTGTGACTTACAAATAGTATTTACCCCACTGCCCATCTCATGTGAATACTTGCCTAATACTGTTGCTCAGCCATAAAGCTGACTTTTGCTTCTAGCAGGGTTCAGTGGTGCAAACTGGCTAATACAGGTATCATCTCTCTATGAATATGCATTACTGGATCGCTAAAAGAATTGTGTGTATATTGTCCTGAATTTTTATAATTTTACACGGTGCACTGTTGCCTTCCTGTGCTTGGTGAAACATTGGTTGAAATGTGCAAAAAGTATAGGCAGTACCCGAAGTCTGTTGAACTTACATCTTTCCTTCATGCTGTTTCTCGTAGCTGGTACTTCAGCCATGCAATGGACTGCACAGTGCTGGGTGTGGGGGCCACTAATGAACCAGCAGTAAAGAACTCTGCCAAAATCTGCTGCCATCAGAGCACAAATGTAGAGAAATGGCCACATTGTCAAGTGTTTCATATATTTAGCCATGGACAAGAACTGAGGGGGAAGGGAAAGAGCAGCAGGACAATAGTATGTTACATATCAAAGATGTCTGTCATATGATGAACTGGTAACTAGTTCCCTGATGTTTTATCTGCAGTTCCCCTAGCCCTGCAAGTTAACAGGATAATTAACAGGATAGTTGTCCAAAGCAGCCTTTGCTTCTCTGCTCACTCTCCTTAATTTATTATGTACAGCATTTGCTGCTCTGCAAAGCTCTGAGGACTTCTGTGAGGAGGAAAAGAAAGAGCAGATTTGGTTTCCAAATGCTCTAAAGCTACATTTAAAACCAGAGAGTGAGTAAAGGCTTTCCATCACTCGTATGGGAAGGTTTCAGATGATATAATAGTGTCTTTTTCATCCTTTACAGCTCTGGTTCAGGTCTGTTAGCCATTTTGGCAGTGTCCCTCGGAGGGAATGTTAGCAATTCTGCTGCTGCTGACTCACAGAACACTCCACTTCCCTGACACATCACAGTGACTGCAAAGAAAGCCCTTCTCCATGTGAGCCATGCAGCATCTCAGCCTGGTTCTTGTTATGTTCCTCTCCATACCACTATACTTCTGCATAGATGCAGTACCCACACAACTGGGGTCACGTCTGCTGCTAACAATCTGCCGACATATTAGATAATTTATATGGATTTCTTCACTGCTGCCAAGGGCAAAATGTTCCCACATATACTGTTTTTTGGGGGGTTTTTTTAGGTTTTTTTTTTTTTTTTTTTTTTTTTAAACCAGATGCGGGTCAAGCTGCAAAAGCAGGGAAAGTTCCTGAAATATTGTGTGTTTAACACTGCCTACTCTGCTCCCCAGAAGTGTAGGATATGAAACAATGGGGAAGTAACAGTCAGGATTTTTCCCCTTGGCATGTCTGATGGGTCTTTTGCTTCTTTGTTTCTTCCTATATGCACCTGATGTGGATGCTGTGCAATTTACTGTCGCTCTCTTTTAATTGAGGGAGGTCTAATTTAATGGTTCACCTCCAGGATCTTCATCTTCAAGACTGAACACACAAACAGTTTGCAAGAAATCTTCATGGCTCTCACAGAGTTTTTGACCCCAAAGCACTGTCTTTGTTTATGTAACGCAAAACAGACATGATTCACTGTCATGATATTACCATAAGAACTGTGTTTGTTGCCTGTTTCTCAAAACTGTTCTCCTTAAGAAAGCAACATTGAAACAATTCCGCCTATCCCACCCCTTCTCCAACAAGACGTCTGAACTACTTAGATAATTTCAGTTTAATTTGGAAACAAGGACAGCAGGTCAACGAATTTCAATGTCCACTTGTTTTGTGACTATAAACAAACTAATATATGAGGCCAGAATTCTCTTCATACTTCCATTCATGGAAGAATTACAGCATGGCTTGATTCTCTTATTAGAAAATTATCGACATAGCAAACTTCATCACGAGACATAAATTCATGGGTAGCCAGCCTCCACAGGTTCTACTACTTTCTACTGCTAATCAAAATACTTCTTTATGTCCCCTTCCATACATGCAACAGAGAACCTGTACCTAAATTTACACACACTACTGCTCCATTGTATCACAAAGAAATAGCCTGGTTCCCAGAAAACAGAGCATGGGGTAGATGTACCAGCAATCTTGCTCCTTGAGCCTCAGCAATTGGTCTGGTCTCCCAGCATGTGGAGTTTTGTGAGCTCTGAAACCTTCTTCCTTTCTTTGATTACACAAGTTTCATTTGTTGTAAGCCCCTGTTAATAAAGAAAACCCAACCAACAAAAACCCAAACAAAGAAAAAGAAAAAGTAAAGTTGAATTATACTGGTGGAAGCAAAATAAGCTTTAGCTGTTTTGCATGTGCTACTGTCTCATATATAATAGTTTATACCTTTTCCAGTCACTGCATGTGGATAACCAAACAAGCTTGTAAGGAGCTTCACTGTAAGCCTTCAAAAAGGACTTCACCTAGACATGTCTTAAGCTATTTGGTATCAGTAGGGCACATTAATATAAAATCTGCTGAACAGATAGTAAATCTGTTTTCTGTCTTTCTTCTTAAGAAGGGAACCCAGCTTTTGTAAAATCTGGGTTCCATATGCAGAGCCAGCTATGAAGTCTTTCCTTTCACAGGAAAAGCCTGCACCAATGTCCTCAAAGTTTCATCAACTCTGTTATGCCTCTCATGTCCCTTCCTTCCCCCCCACAGGAGATTCAAAGTACTACTGCTTTGCTCAGGCCTCCCTCTTCTTTACTAGAGACAGATGGTGATAAGTAGGTTTCATTACCTGTTAGTAAACAGGCACATTGAAGGACCAAGGTGTAGAGCCCAGCAAGGAACTGCTCTGGTGTCAGTTATGTGTTATCATTTAACAAAATGATGTGACCAGGTTATAAACAGCCTGTTAATATAATTCACTCTGAGTCTGGCTGCAAAAGTTTGTTACAATCCTTCCCCCCTGATTTATGGCTTTGAGGGGAGGTTATTTTAAGATACCAAGAACTAAGTTCAGGAATATGGCTACTGATGAAATGACCCCATCTTTGCTAGATGGTGCATGGCATGTTTCCTGTGGATAGCTGGGCTAAGTTCACCAGCAACTGTGTGTTAGCAAAGATCCATCTAAGTAGTGGCTTAAGAGTGTATAGCAGAGACGCACCACAGGAAGAGCACTGCAGAATGATCACTGTTTATTAACTTCTCTGGGTCTGGGGCTGAATGTGATGATGTTTCAGCTTTATGTCAACATTTATGCACTCTAAAAAGGAACTGGCATTTCACAGCAGAAACTGTAAAATGCATTTTTTTTTTTAATTTTAAAGAAAAGCTTTTCTTTAAAATAAAAAAAAAAAGTATCTAAAGCAAAATGAGAACCCAAGTGAGTTACAGATGTCAAGGACTGTAGGCTGCCAGTGATGACATGAGATAGCATTCAGATGACTTTGGTAGTGTGTGAATAAACTGAAAATTCTTTTGTTGAAAAAAGGACAGGAAAAAGAAAAGATGGTTTTCACTTCCTCTCTTCTCTACTGCACAACCTTCCTTCTCTACCCCTGTAGCCCATGCATCTCTCCCTTGCGTGTTTCAGATGCACTTGAAAGTTGGTTCTTTTTGGTTCTCAATTTTCCATGACAGCCCTTTAATTTCCATGACAGTTGGTTCTCTGGATTACAACATGGTGCATCTTTAAGAATGCACGTTTGTGTTAACATAACAAAAACATGATAAGTGATATGGATACATTTGAGATCCCACTCTCTGCTAGGTGGCTGCATCTCCAGTCCCACCATTGCTACCATCTACACCACTGTTGGTTGGACAAAGTGCATGCTTCTCCTGTAATTCCACCATCACCACCATGGAAAGCACAACAGACACAAATTTTAAGGCAAAATAGCAAGGTCCAGAAATAGATAAGAAATAATGAGGTTAAAATGTTATTCAAAATTGTAAATACTCAGTTTTTAATGGAGAAGACCATCAAAGTGATGGTGACCATTGTGTTGTGCTTATGACTGGTCTGCACCCATTCAGTTCTCCAGTGCTCAGGTCACACACTAGAGAAGGATCAGTCACTGCAGATTAGCAGATGTCATCCATTTTAGTGACAGCAGAACTAAGTAATACTCCTTTTTCTGCAGCAGTTGATAGTTTCTCTAAAGACATTTCCAAATTCAATTGCTGTTGGACTAATTCCTCTTCTCTTATATCATACTGTAGACTGGACAGCTGCCTCAGCTGGTGTCTGAATCTTCAACAAAGAAGAGGTCAGCAAAACTATTTTTCAGCATTTAGCAGAAATCTACTGAAACTGTCAATTTTAGAAAGTTGATGCCAAGTTGTTTGACAGATGCCAAGTGGTAAGAGCCCAAATATACTATTGGGAATGTTTATTTGTGGGCATAATCTCCCCTGTCAAACAGAAGAAAAGGAAACCATGCAGGTTTCAGATATTAAGTGACAGATTTCACGCA
The DNA here is from genome assembly GCA_013400315.1 of Bombycilla garrulus. NCBI lineage: Eukaryota > Metazoa > Chordata > Aves > Passeriformes > Bombycillidae > Bombycilla > Bombycilla garrulus. Next base: position 212,083 of record VXBU01003627.1, read on the forward strand.
GTCTTTCTTTCTCTCAGTGCAAAAGGCATGCAACCCTTTGAAACTGAGCTGAGAAAATAAAGGCTTCAAGTATTGGTTGCTTTCCTAACAAAAATATTTTCAAACCTCTCTGAAAACTGACCTAATTGAATATGATTGTGACATTAGCTGTTGGTGGGTAGAAAGGTCTGGTTAAAATAGACTCTATTTTCTTTGTGAAAGCTCAGAGAGAATCTGCAATCAAGGTGCCTTCCCAAGTGCCTGTTTTATAGGCAGTACTGACAGCATCTCTCTAGGTTGTTCTTATAATTGGCAGACTCTGATGCATTTTCTGCAGCAGGTTGGTCTCACTCTGCTTGGGTTTGGGCAAGGCAAAGCAGGAACATAGAGCAGTTGCAGCTGTGGGCTAGAGTCTAAGATCAGTTAATTCTGACCTTGTGTTTTAGTTACCACATTGTACTGATCAAGATTAATTGTGGCATTGCCAAGGAAGGGTGGAGGCATCACCTGAGGTACAAAGCTGTCATTACAGCTGTAAAAGTTTAGCTGTGCTTTTCCTAGCATTTTCATCCCCAGAACTTAGCACTAAATCTTTTCTCTCTCACTCTTAAACCTTTGGTCTTGGGGTTTTTCCCAGTACCAAATATCCAATTTGTCTACATGTCTGTTTATTTTGCCAGATTTAACATTGGGTTTCCCTTTTTGACATAAAACACCTGTTTTAAAGTACTCACTAAATTATGTCCAAACTTTCCCCCTTTTATCCCTCCTATAGCCTTACTGTATACCATTATCTTTCTTTTATGGTGCCAGCCTTGGTTTTACTATCTGCTTAGTAAATCCACATAATTTATTCGAGTAGGCTAAAAGGAATTTTCTCTTCAATTCTCATTTATTCTAGGTGTTTTTAGGGGATCCATGCTAATCACAGTTAGCAGTTTTAGTATTTTGTACACTACATAAAGGTGAATATCACTTTTCACATGATCACTTGCATCCAAGTGTTTCAAACCTGAGAGACAAGGTTTGTCTTGGAACTGGTTCCCAAAGCATTCCTGGTGTTAGAAAGAAAAAAAGTATTCAAATTCTTGTACTGTACTTTGGTTGCTGTCTTTGAAATTGAAAGATGCATGACAGGTTTCTGTACTCCATACTTGCTCAAGAGTTTCTGTTACAGAAAGAGGGATGGGAACTCATGTATATGAAAAGTGGTGGTACCACAGACTTTTAAAGAGAATTCACTCATTTTCTGAGACCTAAGCTCTTTATCTAATCCTTAATTTGCCAAAAAGTGACAGTGTAAAATGTATTTATTGAATTGAAATATATTATTCTAAGCTGTTTGAAATAATACTTTCCATTATTGAAAAAACGTAATGAAAAGTATTTTTAATTTGACAAATATCTTTTTTTTTTCTTTTTTACTTTGAAATCCATGTACAGGTGGAATTCAAGCCTATGACTTCAAGCTGATTTTCATCACAAAAATATCTCTTACAGAGAAAAAGACAAAATGTTTAACTCTAAATTTAAGAGACCGCCATGGAGGCAAAATAAGTTGCCCCCAGTCCTGAGCAGTGGTTATGGGGGAAGACAGGGAAGCTAATCAACCTCTAATGTAACAAAGGGCTGCCTTGGCTACTAATCATAAACTCTGTTGTGGCAGGATTTGGGTATATTGGGTAACTATGGACAGAGAGAAAGGCCAAATCCTGCTTCGAGGTCCTTGCAGGCAGACTTGGGGCAGTGGTGAATGGAGGACAGAGCTGTCTTTTCCCACTGATGGTCACCTTGGACAAGAGGAATCTCTCCTGCTCAGCAGTCACTGGTGGGGCTCCCTAAGGCCCAGTACTGGAGCCAGTCATGTTTAATATCTCTATTGATGATCTGGACAAGGGGATTTACTGCACCTCCAGTAAATTCAAGATAACACTAAGTTGGGCAGGAGTGTTGATCTGAAGGTTCTGCAGAGGGATCTAAACACACTGGATTAGTGGGCTGGGGCTCTGTAGTGCAAAGTGTTGGGTCCTGCTCTTGGTTCACAAGAAAAACCCAGGCAGCACTACGAACCTGGGGAGGAGCAACTGGAAAGCTGCCCAGCAGAAAAAGAACTGGGGGTGCTGGTCAACAACCAGCTGAACATGAGCCAGCAGAGTGCCCAGTTATCCTGGCTTGTGTAAAAAACTGTGAGATCACCAGCACCAGAGAAGTGATTTTTCTCTCTGTACCGACCACCAGTGAGGCCACACCTTGAGTATTGTGTCCAATTCTGGGCCCCTCACTACAAGAAAAACATTGAGGTGCTGGAATGTGTCCAGAGAAGGGCAACAAAGCTGGTGCAGAGTCTACAGAGAATAAATCATATGGGACAAGTGGAGGCTCAGGGGTGACTTTATCGGTCTCTCTAACTGTCTGACAGGAGGTTGTAGCAAGGTGGGGGGTCAGCCTCTTCTCCCAGGCAGCCGATGACAGGACAAGAGGACGTAGCGTCAACCTGCACCAAAAGAGATTCAGTTTGGGCAGCAGGAGGGATTTTGTTCACAAGAAGGGATTGTCAGGACTGTGATGTGGTGGAGTCACCATTCCTGAAAATGCTTAAGAAATTATTGGAAATGAGACACAGTGCTATGGTTTAGGTGAAAAAGAAGTGATCAGTCAGAGGCTGGACTTTGATGAGGTCTTTTCCAACCTAGATGACTATATTTTTTTAAAAAGCTCCTCATTTATGTCCCTAATGCTGGGGGCATGCTGGAATGCAAATGTAGGTCAGCCCTGGTATAACCAAAGATCACCTAAATAAAAGCCCAGGAAAACTGATTTTTCTGCTATGGAAAAAAAAAAGATGCATGATAGATAGTAAGTGTTGCCTCTTTTGTGCTGGAAAGGAGCTATTCTCACAATTTTTTAATTCCCCTTGTTTTTATCTCTGAGATATCCAATGTACACGACTTATACCCATTTATGAACTATCTCTATGATTGTATTTTTGGTTATCTCTTCAGCACAAGCAGCAAAGTATTATCTGATTAGTTAAGTTTCATTTGTGTTTCATAGTAACAGTGGTAACAATTCTGTAAAATTTTGTTAACCTTTCCTGTATCTCGAGAAACCCAGCCCAGCTTCATATCCTGCAAGAATGCTTGAGGTTAACACATGACTTACTCTTGTCTGGCTGTATTTTAAACTGCCAGATTTGAGGACTACAAGACCATAAATGTTCTTCATTAGCAAAAACTCCACACTCGCTTATATTAAATATAAACTCTTATAATCTCATGTCTGACATAGGGCAATGCTAGTTTCTATGTCACTCAGAAGCCTAATTGATTTGTATTTTCATTACTGCATTCGTTATTAGTGAAGGTTTTAAGACAACAACGAATACTGCACTATGGTCAACAGTAAGTTAAGCTCTAAAACCAGCCAGAAATTCCTAGTAAGGCTGAACAGAAATATTGGTTCAAGCTCTTCTCTGACCCATGCTAAATGAACTGTTAACTTTAAAGGGGCCTTAATTTCACCTCTGATCACCTGAAAGCTGATGGCAACCTACTTGGCTTGATGCCACTTTTTATGGTGCAAATTCCAGATTGATTAGATTCCTCACTTTGATATAACTAATGGAAGCAAGCTGTCTTCTCCTGCCAACCTGTGCAGGCAGGGCAGCAAGTGCTTACCTCGTAGGGTTGTCTTCACGCTGCTGAAATGAAAACCCTCTTGATGTCAGCCTTCCAGCAAAGTGTATGCTGGGAGTTACACAAACTTGTGAACTGTTTTCCCCCAATGTTATTTACGACCATATTATTTCAAATAAGCTTAGTTTCCCTCTGTGAGCTTAGCTGTTGCCAGATAAATCAGCAGTATGTTATGGATACTGAAATATGTTTTTCAAGGCCTAATCCCGAATGCTTTCGAAACTGCAGGCTTAAAAAAAATCCTTTTTATGGCGGAACACTCCCAGTCCTGTTCCCCATACTGTTAAAATAAGCAAAAGCAATGTGTTTTACCATGCCACAGTGTGGGAATGCTTCTCCCTCTATCCCTACTGTGTGGAAATAAGCCAAAAATATCTGGGATTTGCAGTGCCTGATGGGTCCAGCAGCAGGACCCTCTCTTCACCCGTTGGGTTTCTGTGATCATGCCTGTGAGACTTCAGACAGTAGATGGCTGTTGGAGCACCTCTTCAGTGACAGCGCTGCTGCTCCCAGATCATATCAGATGCTCTGTTACAAGCTCTGCATGAGCCAGGAGAGTTGTAAACCACAGCGCTTCTTCTCACTTTCCAAGCTCACTAGGCCAGAAATGAAACCTTCTTTGTTCTATGTTCACCTTACTTCTCCTTGATTTCTATATTTTAATTTTTTCTTTTTTTTCTTTTTTTTTTTTTTTTCTAAACTACCATTTTTCTTTACACCTACCAGGAGAGGTGAATGCAAATTACAGATACATCACTGAGCAAAAATGGAAAAAAGCACCAGTAGTGAAGTTTTTGGGAAGTGGCTGATAGCCTTCTTTTAATGCTTTCTACTGCTGGGCTTCAAAGCAAATTTCGTTTTCTTTACTCATTGTCTTTGGGCGTATTCTACTGCTGTATGTTCACAGAGGGAAAATATGCAAAGATCAGCAGTTTCAAATGCAGTCTCTAATTTTAGGTCCTCAGCTTTGGATATTTTGGGACAGAACTTTGGGCACAACAAAAAAATTGCAAGGAACTATAAATCTATATGAAGTAAGTAGCACCCAAGACATCTCAAACTGGAGAGCCAAAATCAGACTCTTCCATTAAAGAAAAAAATAAGTTTTAACATTTTTCAGGAACTTTTTTTCTTAGTTGCTGAGGTTTCTATTCTTTCCAGAACTTCCCACTATTCCTATTTTCATATTGCCATTACAGGAAACTCTGAAACTCTCCTACCAATCCAAGGGCTGCAAAAGTCAAGAGAAAAATTTGCCCTTTCTCATAAATGTGCACATGATCATCTTTAGTGCTGTGTAAAGTCTCATGATTTTTTTTAACCAAAAAATGCTCCTTGAGACCTTTTTATTTAACTGAAATTGTTCTAAATACTTCTAAATTGCCAATTTATTGTTTGTTAGTATTCCTTAAACAGGCAGTTTCCAACAAATAAATTAGCTATTTAAATCTCACTTGCTTAATAAAGCTCAAAAGTTCTGATTTATTGCTTTTCAATGAAAATTAAACATGGATTGAGGAAAAGGATGAAAATGCCTGAAAGAAAATGAAAATAAAAGAGGTTCTCTTAAAATATCCATCATAGATACAAGAAAAAAAAAGAAAAAATAAATATTGTTTTGTATACAATGAGCTTGAGGAACATTTTCCAAGCTGTTCAACTGCACAATCAAGTCACACACTAGCAAGATTTACTCTAACCAATAAACAGTGTGAGTGACAGCTTTCCTAAAGACTGCAAGCCCAAAATTTCAGGTGGACCACTGTACCTGATCAAAGGAGAGAGAGCCATCATGTCCTTGCAGTCTGCCGGGAACTGCATCTTGACTTCCATCATCAAAGTGAAAGTCAAGACAAAGTTCTGTCCTATCTCAGGGACAGACAAATAGACAGACAGGCATCTGCCTGTCAGGATATCTTAACTCCAGTGAGACTTCAAAAGTCAGGAACTAGAAGAGATTTTTCAGATGCTCCAGCACACTGCTTTCATATCATTGGCATGAATTTTTATGTCTTTAAAATGAGCACTGAAATTAAGAAGTCTTGTTTTCCACTAAAATCCAAAGCAGTAGTTTCAGCTTACAGTAAATCTTGTGCTGTGGCAGATCATGGGTTTCTTGTATTGTTTCATGGAAGGCAACTAAGAAAAGCACTACTGGGCAAGTTTAAGTGTATGGTACTGCAGATGTATGTATGTGTATAGGAAAGTGTATACACAAGTACAGCTTGTTCATCTTGAATAATATTCCTATCTGCTAAGTAAACAAGTCACATTTTATGACTTATAAAATTTTTGAGTGTTCTGAAATGCTTCATGAGTAAAGAAATTAGTAATAGTTTTTGTGTGAAGAAACCAGACAAACAGATTTTGTTCCAAGCCATTGAAATGTAGTTCTCTCCAATGAAGAAGTTGAACAGACAATTCTGTGTTCTCTGACATCTTTCTTAAGACCTGTGAAGGAGCTTTTCTAAACTTATCTTTCTCTCTAACACACCAGCCTTTCTGCTTAATTCTGCCAGTTAATTAATATTTCTTCCAACTCTGCAAACCAGGTGGAAGGACTCCTAAGAACTTTGATCTGGAATTAAGCATAAAATGGTTGTATAAAAAATAGAGTGTTAAAGATACGGCTTTTCATCATACTTCTGACTGTTGATTTAAGCTCCAAAATCCAAAGCTGACACTTGGTCCCCTCAAGCCTGGTGTGCATAGCATAGGTCTTGGCAGTTCTGGGTCTTTGGGAGGGATGACTTGTTTTGCTTTAGTTTTCAATTAAGTGATGTTGGGAAAGATGAGCAAGACAAATTTGTGTATTAATTATTTATATATATATATGCATTTAAAAAACCGCAGAGGCTCATGCTTTTTGGTACGTATGACATAAAAGGAGGCAGGGGTTCCCTCAGTGAAGAGAGTCAGGAGGGCCCTGCTGCCTCTGCCTGGCAGAGCTGAGTGGGAGCCTTGCCCTCCACCGCCCACCGGTCCAGGACAAACGCTCCTGGGGCAGGACGTGGTGCTGCTGGCCGGCCGCCGTGGAGCGTCGTCTTCCCGGGGGTGCAAGAGCTTACAGTGCCCGCGCCCCCCGGGGCAGGCACGGCACCGGCGGCTGCGAAGCCAATGACAAAGATTTCACAATACTGGAATGAAAAGATCACATATGAAGTCACGTATTGCTTGGTGGTGCTTCAAGTTATAGCTGCAGAGCGTTAGGAGTTCAAGCCCTGAGTGAAAATTTCATCAGCTTTCAGTGACAAGTTTAAACTGAAAAAAAATAATCTGTGGAGTACCCAGACTCGGATATTTAATAAAAATGTCATTGCTCTCATGAAATATAAACTTTAGGTTTATACGGAAAATAGTGTATTTTCTGCACCTGAAGGGACACTGAAATCTAACTGTGTCCAGCTGATGCGGCGAAGTGTGAGAAGTAGATGATTTCCCAAGTTGTCCTGTACACAAACCATGCTGCACAAACACAGTAGGGCCGGCTGGAGTAGGTGCCTGTACGCCTGTGGATGCGCTTCTCCCGGCGCCTTGACGGCAGCGTTGCGTGCGCTCCTCAGCTTGCGCCACAAACAGTTTTGCCACACGGCTCTGGGTCGGGAAGGATGTGTTTAATGATCCTCCTGCCTCCTGGGTGTGCGTGTGTCTGTGTTGAGTTGTAGCCGGCTGTTCGCGCTCTCCGCGGACAAAGACGTCTCCTGTTCGGGAGAGCGGCAGCCTGCAAAGTGTGAATAATTTTCAGCGAGGAGTTACACTAAATGGGAAAGCTTTTAACACATTATCCACTGGCAATTGGACTATAATCTAATTGTCAGCTCTCGGGTCTTAATAGAGCCTTTCTCTTTCCGCCATTGGATTTGCATCTGGGAAATGCCTAATAGGTTTAAAATGCTTCGCATTTTGCTCCAATAAGCCACCTTCTCGCTGTAGGTGACATTGAGATGTTTTTGTTGTGAAATTGGATCTCGGGTACCTGGGCTTCTGCCTTGCTGGCGCGGCTCTTTCCGTGACGGGGAGAGAGTGGAGCGGCGGCGGCGGCAGGGGAGCGGTGTCCCCGCCGAGCAGGAGCGCCGGGAGCTGGGGCTGCTCCGACAGCGGGGAGCGCAGAGAGGGGGAAGCCGGCGGACGGAGCAACAGAATTACTTGCAGCAGAGGCCAAAAAGGCTCCTGAAAGTAGGGTTGATAATCTCGTGAGGTTGCAGAGGAGCAGAGGCAGAGCCGGGTAGCGCTGTAGCCATGGCTTCTTGTAAAGTAGCGATGCGTTCGCGAGACAGGAACGGGCGAGCCGGAGCCCCTGCCCGAGCGAATAAACACCGTTCTTTATGCTGGACAAACTGTTTTCATCTACAAGGGTGAAAAATAAGAAAGAGCAAAAGATTTTAACTCTTCCCTCCCGAGGCAGGAGGGGACTCAATCCCAAAGCAATGCTGCAGGTTACCTTGGAGAGGGGTGCCGGTTGGAGAGTGACACACACTCCGGGCACCACCGGGCCAGCAGCGGTCAGGGTGGGACGGCGGCACCCCGCATCCCTAGGCTTCTAATTAAAGGGAAACATGGTCCCTGCCCTCTGCACAGGCTACGGATCCGAAGGGGACACGGGGAAGCAACGGAGTCGCAGGGATGGGATGCAAATGCCAGGTTAACACTGCCAAGGGACAGTCGGGAGAAGAGTGGGTGTCAGCTCGGCTCAGGGCCGGGCTCGTTTTCGGGGCGCAGCCCCGAGAGTGCTACAGCGCAGCTTTGTCTGCGGCATGGGGGCTTCTGCGGGAACAGAAAAAAAAATAAAAAAAATAAAAAAAGAGACGAAAAGGCAACGGCCTCTCGTCACTACGCGAGAGAGGTGCTTAAAACGTGAGCGTGGTTCCCGCCCGGTGTGCGCCCCTCTCCACACACCCAGCCCGCCGGCGGGCCTGCGCGGCCGCGCAGAAACGCGCAGCGTCGGAGCTCTTGTCGCACGAGCGAAGGCGCACCTGAAACCATCCCGCTGGACCGTAGCTTGCCGCGGGTTTCTGAGGGTTTTCTATCCCTCACGTGTGGTTCCCGTCGTGATTTTGTTTAGGTGAGGAAAGGGCCGGGAAGAAGCTGTGCTTATAGTTTTCACGGGATCGAGTTTTCTCCTTGGCTTTTCAGGGATCAGAGAGGGGTTTTGGAGGCGGGCTGCAAGCTCCCTGTTTGAAACCTGACGGCGAAACTGAGACCTAATCCTGGTTAAAGCTGGGAAGCGAACGAGCGCGATGAGGTGCACAGCGATTACCGCACGCTGTCTTTTGCTGGTGAACAAGAGAGTAAGAAGCTTTTAGGCAAAGGAAGGTGGAGGGGGAAAAAGCATTTTGAAAGAAAAATGAAGCCTAATGAAATGTCTCTGCAACAGCAGGCTGACACCAGCGACAAACACATGGATTTGCTAGATTAAAAACAAACTGCAGCGTAGATTGCGTGTTCTTCATATACGGATAAACAATAACGAAGGATTTAATTGAAACGGGTTCAAACGAGGCAACCGCCCTGCTGGGGAGCAACAGGGCTGGTAACTCTGCTCTCGGGAGGGGGTCGGTACAGTGGTGACAGCCGCTCTGTGCCTGGGTGCGGCGGGGACTGGCAGCTCCGGTTCGCATCCCCTGGGAAGAGAGCGAGGACGTTTTTAAATACATCCACTTGGTTGGGAAAGCAGAGAGGCATCAAGAGCGTTGGGGTAGCGGCGTGTTCCCCTGCCACCCCCTGGTCTCTGGAAGCCGGCCCGTCACCGGAGCGGGCCGTGGGCAGGGACGGCAAAGCAGCCCGGGGTAGCCGAGCTCTCACCCTCTCCGCACCCGGGTTGCCTGATCCCTGTGTCTTCCCAGTTCGACCCCGGCGGGGGAGGGAGCCGTAACGAGGATTAGGCGGCCGGAGTCGAGACCCATTCCCTGCCCACGGGGAAGGAGGGGGTGCTCTGGGCGTCTAGACAGGGCTAATTTCCTTATCGGAGGCGGAGCGAGGGGAAAAAACGTAAAAAAAATAAAGATTCTCGTGGGATAGAGCGAAAAATTGCATAGCTTAACCAAGCAAAAGAAAAGCCATCCCGTGTGGACCGAGCCGTTTAAAATAAAATAAAACGAAGCTTCTGGTTTCTTTCTACCCAGTTTTTTTTTTACCTCCAAGATACGAGAAGAGACCCGCAAGCTCCCAAAGCCAGTTCCTCTCCCCGGGGGAAACCTCCTGCCCGGGAGTGACCGGCAGCCCCGTCCCAGCTTCACGGCCGAGCCGCGGCCTCGGTTTCCCCTCGCCCGCCTCTCCTCTCCCGGGTGCGCCGTGCCCCATTCACCGCGCAGAGCTTCCCCCCGCTCGGCCGAGTCCTCCTTCCCCGGGCCAAGGCAATGACCGGTCGCCCCGCGGGAGTGGAAATTCCGCGGCGAGGGAGAGCAGAAATTGGTCCGGAGCTGCCTCAGCTGCCGGGACTGAGCCGGTGTTTCCCAAACGGATGCACAGAAATATCCTGAGCCACCCACCGCCTCTCTCCCCTCAGCTCCGATGGACGGGGCAGCCTCTGCTAGGGACAGGTATGTTACCACCTCATTTCTCGGAGACGGAAATAAGCAAGGGAAAAAGAGAGGTTGTTTTTTGGGTGAGATGTTATTCTGGGTTTTTTAAGGATTTTTTTGTAGGATCTGCGCTGTTACTTTGACGGAAGCTTGTGGGTTTTATTGTTACTTCCGCGGCGCATACACTAGGTAGGAAACCAAAGGAGACTTGTGCATCCCTGTTACCACCGGAGGAACGACGAAGAGCACAACTCCTCCGGCTCTTTGTACTGTCCTTTGTCTTTCTTTTCAGGCAGGCCGGACCCTGCTTTGCAGGCAGGGCCAAGGGAGCGCACGGCCGGGAGCTCGGGACCCCAGTCCCGCCGCCCCCCGCACGCCGGGAAGGGTCCCCGGAGCGGGGCTGTCGCGCAGGGAAACCGGACCCGCAGTTGGCGGGATGTCTCTCGGGATAAAACGGTAAAGTGTTGGGGGGAATTTTTTTAGTTTGTGTTTTTTTTTTTTTATTTTNCTCGTCTCTGTTTCCCTGTGTCAAGCAAGAGGCGATGCTTCGAGAGCTGACCCTGCCGGCTCACCGGCCGCGGGGCTGGCTGGACTCTCCCCTTTCGCCCCTCACCTCCCGAGAATGTCTGAGGCGGGACCGGGCCCCCAGACCTCTGTGGGCCACGCCGAAATCCTCTTCCAGACGCTTTAGGCGCTCCTAAACATGCACGTCCCATTTGCGATAGACATTCTATCTATTAGCAAATCCAGGTAACAAAAGGGCAAACTGCAGCTGGTTCTCGCCGATCTCAAAGCGATAAAGCACTCTTTCTTCTTCCCCACTCCACTGGCTGGGAAGACTGACCCAAATAATTCTTTCTCTATAGTAATTAATTAAGTATAGTAGGAACAGGCGTGACAGTGGGTACGTATGGCTTTTGGCATGAGCCTGTCTAATAAGAGTCCTTGGATTCTGTTCTAGGTTTGAAAGGTGGAACTTCAGTGACAAAGTTGCGCGTCCCCTTGTGAGACGTTCTAGCGAGTAAATATTTTCAGTGATATTTTTATTTAAAGGAATTTAATTAAATGCACCGCTTTTCCTTATCTCATTTACTCATGAGAGTATGTTTACATTGTATGCGTGAAAGGGTACTGCTGAGCAACTTACTTAAATCACCGCCCTGGAATAAGCTACTCATTGGTACCATTAGCCCGTCCCGACTTTCTCTGTCTTGTGTGCCTGATCAATGCCATCTCTTTCGGCGCAGCCGATGAAACGGATTTGAAGAGAATGGTGCAATCAGTGGCCCACACACCGGTTTAGCTGAGAAGGGAATGCTGGAAGGGTCTCACCTGCAGTCGGTGGGGGCGAATACATCTCACCGGGATGACAATATTTGGGGTCCGGTGCAGGAAAACCAAGGGCACGATCAGCCTTAAGGAACATTTTGTCCCAACAGAAAGCACACAACGACGAAAACGGCTGCTTTGAAAGCTGTGCTCTTTTACTATTTGGATGTAAAAGAGAAAATTGACACTCACACACACGCACAGAAAAAATCCACGATGACATTTCATCCTTTCAAGCGCCTCACCGCCGTTTCTTGCCCCGGCGAAGCAAACAGCCCAGGGACCTTCTCGGGAGCATCCCCAGCCGCGCGGCCTGTCCCCCCGTTCCCGCCCCCGGCGCTCAGAGGAGCGGAGGGCGCTCCCCGAACCGCAGCTGGGGCCCCGGCGGGGAGCCGGGCTGGGGTGCCCAAAAGGGGAGCGGCCGCGGGGAGCTGTCCCGAGGGCCGGCCGCCCCCTCCCCACCCTGCGGGCGGGCACAGCNTTTGACGTGTCCCGGCGCCGATTGGCCGCCGGCCGATAGGATCTCCGCGGCCCCGCGTTAAGGCGGGGGAGCGCGCGGCGCCGGGAGCAGAGCGCTCCCGGTATCCCGGCTCCGCCACCCCCGGCCGGTCCTCCTTCCCTCCCTCCTTCCCTTCCTTCCTTCTCGCACGCCCCGTCCGGGCAGCGCCGCACCGAGCCCGCCGCGTCCCCGCGCCCTGGCCATGGAGTACACGCCGCCCCCCAAGCCGCAGCTCTCCTCCCGGGCAAACGCCTTCTCCATCGCCGCCCTCATGTCCAGCGGCAGCTCCAAGGACAAGGAGTCCCCCGAGAGCACCATCAAGCCTCTGGGTGAGTGGGGACGGGGGTGACCGCCGATGTCCGTGGGGTGCGGAGCTCCCGTCCGTCCGACTGTCCCTGTCCGCCCTGGCTCACCCTCCTCAGCTCTCCCGCAGCCGGGCTGGGCAGCGGCGCGTTCCCCCTGCCTGAAGGTTTCCCCTGCAGAGGGGAGAGCAGCACTACCTAAGCTGGAAGGTTGAGTCCCTTCATCACCCACGGTCGTTTTTAGGCGAGGCTGTTCATAGCATAAAGAGTTTCTTAAATTCCTCCAGTTTCAGTTACGCCTCTTATTCAGCCAGCTTCGCCATTTGTCGAATAATCCCACACTCTAAGGTAGTTCAGTTTCTCTTCGCTGACAAGAAACGAATCTCTTAAATATTTATTGCAAATCCACCCTGGTTCTGAAGTCATATTAGAGACTGTTCGTTGTCGTGCCTAGGCTTACAAGGGGTAGTAAAACCCGTGCGTGGAACTAAAATCCCTTCAACTCCACGTTTCCTCGATGTAGGCTCACATATATGGGCTGTTTTGCTCTACATAGACCGGGAGGAGCTTTTTGTGAGCGCTTGCGATTTTCGGGTAAGCGATTTCGCTTCTATTCCTTTGCCTCGATCCAGAATCCTGAAAACTTTTAAAAAACATTAACATCTTCCCCTCCTCCCCCCCTTCCAAGTTTCTGCGGTTTGTCATCCTTGCGTGTATCCAGGAGTTCGCAAAAAACTACAAAATATGTGTTAAGCTTTCAGGGCGCCGATAAACAGGATTACACTCAATCTTAAAAGAATTTAGAAAAGGCAGCTCCTCAGTGTCTGCTGTACCTAATCAACTGTCTTAAAAGATTTCACATAGTCTGGGGATTCACTGTGAACCTCAGTTTCAAGTCTGGCGCTAATGTAGGCCAGGAATGTTTTAGTATTCCCGGTCAGCGTATTTACATGGGTTCGTGCTAAACTTAGTGTTAGTGGGGTTGTTTTGGATTTTTATTTATATTTTTTTTTCCTGAAAACGCTTGTTTAATTTAACTTAAAAAATATAAATTAACCCCTTCCTTCATGTCAGCTAAAAATCGAAGAGAAACTACTGCCTGTGACTCGGTTTTTATTAACTGGAGCTTTAGGCAAAACCTTTGCCTGGAGGGGCAGGGCCCATTCGTGCTCCTCCCGTTCTTTGGCGCCGGGCGGCGGATCCGTCGCCGCATCTCGGTGCCGCATCGCGGGGCCGGGCAGAGCCTTCGCAGCCCTGCTCCCTCCCGGCCTCGCCTCCGGCGGAAACTCCCAACGGAGCTGCTGAAGCGCCCGAAGCCTCCCGGTGCTTGCGGGAGTGGGCGGCAGCGCCGGCGGGAGCCGGGCGGGCGGGCGGCAGCGCCGGCAGCACCCCCCGCACCCGCGTAGGTCGCGCGGCCGCACGCAGCTCCCCCGGAGCCTGTTTATCCAAAAGAGCGGGTTCAGTGTCAGCAAACCGGCTGGGAGAAAGGCAGACCCAGCTTTCAGGGAGGGTGAGCCCGTGCCGGCTGTCTAATTAGTATTTGGGGTTCGCTTTCCCGCGGAGGAAGCGTGGAGCCTGCGCGGCCGCGCTCGAGCTCCTTCTGCGTCGCGCTCGCTGCCAGCGGCGCAATCCAGGAGGAGCCTCCCGTGCTCCCCCAGCGTGACCCTGACCCTCAGCAGCCCGTCGGCGCCCAACGCTCCCGTTTTAACGAGAATTAGTGACCTTTCCGTGGAACCCCTCGGTTAGCGGGGGTGCAGCGCGCAGGGCTGGCCCTGCTCCACCGTGCCCCGGGGAGCGGATCGCAGCCGGGCAGCGGCGAGGCCGGGGCTGTGCTGCTCCCGCTGACCCCCGGGCGGCTCTCCCGGTGCGCCTCTGGGCAGTGGCGCCGGTCCGGGTTCTTCCCGGAGCTCATCTCCTAAAATCACCACCGCTGCCCTCAAATGATGAGCGGACGCTTCAAGAATCGGCCGAGTCTGCGGATATGCTGGGGCAGAGCAGGGACAGTTGAACGATAAATGCCGTTTATATAAATATATATTTTAAATAGCTTGTCTCGGTGGTCGCTTTGTCCTGACTGAATCCTC
>VXBU01003627.1:226500-241759 GCA_013400315.1 Bombycilla garrulus
CTCTCTCTGTTTTTCCTCAAACCATGCAGAACAATTCGTTGAGAAATCCTCCTGCGCCCAGCCTTTGAGTGATTTATCCAGCCTGGACCCTCACGGGGATTTTAGCAGCAGCCCTTCTCTGTGCACCGAGCCCCTCATCCCCACCACCCCCATCATCCCCAGCGAGGAGATGGCCAAAATCTCCTGCAGCCTGGAGACCAAAGAGCTCTGGGACAAGTTTCATGAGCTGGGTACCGAGATGATCATCACTAAATCCGGGAGGTAAGGCTGGGCACCCCCGGGGTTTTCCTCTGGACATCTTTCGAAAAGCGGCTTTGGATAGGGGAAAAACAAGGCAAAGTTACGGAAACCCCGCAGGTCTGGGTGGTTTTTTTTTATTTTTTTTTTTTTTAATTGTGANGGGCGAACAGTACGGCTGGGTTAAGGGGAGGAGGAGGAGGGTGAAGCTCCATATTTGCCGCAGCCCCTCGGCGGGCCCGGCGCGGAGCCGCGCTGGGGCAGAGGAGAAGCGGCCGGGGCCGGCAGCGGGCTGCGCTGCGGCGGGGCCGGCTGGAACCTACCCGGGGCGTCCTGGCGGCAGAGAAGAATTGCTGTTTCCCTGATAATCAGGTTTGTGACTAAAATCCCACGGGGATTTTGAGGCGCTGGCTTGGTACAAACCGAGGGAAACGCGAGGTCGCAGGGAAGTGACTCTGTCAGAGCTTGGTTTGGTTTGCTCTTTTCTCTCGGTTGCAAAAATGCGCAAAAGAATTCCAGTCTTTCTTCATACCACAAACTATGTCGTTTCTTCAGTAAAGCTTGTGGAGTTTGGGTCATTCAAACGCAGTCTGGAGGAGCCAGATGTCATTTCGAGTTTTTCAATCTCCAAAGTTACTTTTTACTAACGTAGTCGCCTGAAGATTTTTTTTTCTAACTAGTGAGCTCTATCGGTATATGTTCCTTTCAAAAAATAGGTATAAAACATGCAATTTAAAGTTCAAAATTTTAAGCTGTCAAAATTATTTCACTTTATTTCTGATCTACAGGATAAACTTACATTTTAAAATTGTGTTTTGTCAAAAGTTTAGTACGGAAAATAAATGTTTTAGTTTTGAAAATTCCGTTCAAAAATATTGTGAGCAGGCTTAAGAAAGCACTCATCTAAAACATGTGAGAATAACAATGGAAATAATTTCTGGAATACTTCCCTTACACTAGTAGCATAGATCCCATAAAAAATAAATAATTAAAAGAAAGTCCAGGTTTGTAAATATCTATGTACCTTAGCTACAGCTATTTTCTGAAATCGTTGTGTCCTTTTAACTGACAGGCAAATAGTATATTTCTCCTTTTCTTTTCCACTTTTGCCATATTTTTCTCTTTGCTTCCCTAATATCGTTTCGATTTCAAGCTGCTTTTTGTCTCCTTACTAGAGAGACACAAGATTTAACTCCCATCATGTAGAAGCAAAATCAATAGATGCCATAGGTTTTTTCAGGGGATTTAAATATAATTCTTACTTCTATCAGCTTTTTAGATGTGCTCTTATTTCTGTTCTCTGCCCAAATATTTATTTTCTGATTTGCCTTTTTTTTTTTTTTTTCAGGAGAATGTTTCCTACGATCAGGGTTTCCTTCTCGGGAGTGGATCCTGAGGCCAAGTATATTGTGTTAATGGATATAGTTCCTGTGGACAATAAAAGATATAGATATGCCTACCACAGGTCTTCCTGGTTAGTGGCTGGAAAAGCTGACCCTCCTCTCCCTGCAAGGTTTGTAGATTTTATTGCTGGTCTTTTATTTCTTCTTACTTTTTTTTTTCCCCTCAAGAAATATCTTTTATTAATCTTTCCATTTGGTTTTCAAATAGTGCTGTGAGATTTTGAGTCATGTTCAGCAAAGTTGGTTACAAAACTCTGATTACAATTTTTGTGTTGCAGAATCTGGCCTCAGATCTCTGCCTGAGGCTTGATTTATACCGAATATTCCAAGACATGGAGAATTTGGTTAAGAGTTCTTTTATACATATTGTTTGGGGGGTTGTTAATGTTTTGTTTTGTTTTGAGTTTTTTTTCTTTTCTATTTTTAGTTTTGTTTTGTTTTGTTTTTTCTTTTTTTTTTTTTTTAATGAAGTTTGTTGTGATTCAGGTAAGAAAACTTTAAAAAAAATTTCTTTGTCTCTTGGATTTACCCCCCTCAATATTTGACCTAATAATTTAATGCCATCGAGGCACCACCAGCCAAGCCAAAGTAGGAATAAATTGCAGCTCATTGCTGTTTATGCTTGAAATTATATTATTTCTGTAACATATCCAGCATTTGCTAACCAGTGATTTTATTCTTGATTTTAATAATCTCTTAGGCAGCAGGCAAAGTACAGATCAGTTCCTCAGCACAGTTACTTTTCTTTTCGTTAAGAAATCATGACATATTCTGAGACAACAGGAAAAAAAAACCCTCTGTAAAGTAAACTCTCTAAAATAAATTCCCTTTTCTCTACAGAAACAAATGCTTTAGAAATTTAATTTCTAAAGTCATTCCATTCGTGTAATTAATGACTGATCCCTTTAAGCACTGGGCAACTGGGGCTGCGGCTCTGGGCTGTGCAGCGGGAGGGCACTTCAGAGGAGACCCACACTTCATTGTATTCAGCCCAGCACTTCTGTACCTACTTCAGTGCCCAAGTCCAGTGAGACGGCAGTACATGTCGAAAGTCTTTGCTGAGTCAGAGCTGGAGATATGGAAATAACGCGGGTGCCTCTCTGGCTTCAAAGAAGCTTTTTGCGGAGGGCTCCGCACAGGAACGCAGATCTGCTCCAGGTGGCTCAGCCCGGGGTTAAGAACTTGCTTATTACAGAGGCAGAAATTATAAGTGAAAGACGAGAAATGGAAACAAATTTTTTTGGTGTGTGAATATAGGCACCAAATTCTGCGCAATTTCCTTATATAAATAGTTGAACTGAAATCTTGGTGACTGATGATCTCTGGAAGGCTGTTCAGGGAAGTAAACAAACAAAAACTGCAAGCAGAGAAGCTGTGATTAAAGACAGCAACCTAGGAGTTATGTCTGCTTTGTTTTCATGGCCAAAAACTCCTTCTTGCAGTGTGGTTAACGTCTGAGGGCTTCATTTGACGTATTGTAATGGGCACTGATCAAAACCCAAAGAAAAAACACAGATCCTGCTCCAAAGGAGTCAGCATCAAAAGAGGAAATAACAGAAGAACAGAAATAGTTTTAAGGCAGGGTTTCCCCCTTCTTATTTTTCTGTTCACCCCCCTTTTGGGACACCTTCAAATAGATTTCTAATTCACACTCTCTCTGGCATAGACTTCCTCTACAAGGAAATACTAGAATACAAAAGACTGGAATAATTAGCAACTGCCCTACTGAGTATTGGATAAAGCCTTCTTGAAGTTTAATATTATTTTTATTGTACTGTGGTGACTTTCAGGAGTCCTCAGGAGATCAGTGCCCCTATGTGCAAAAGCATATCTGTGCTGTTCCATTTTCAGGATGCTTTACCCCCATGTGTGAATGTGCACCTTTCCTGCTTCATTTTCAGGATGTTTAGTTAAACAGACTCTCGGTCAGAGCACAGGCAGAGACAGTTTTTTCTTTGTGTGGATGGTACTTACATACACATTCATGCACTTTGTCCTCCTTATACTTCTCTTTGTTGAGAAAAAGGATGTCAAGAGGTTCAGTGTGGCAGTGTTTGCATTACCAGGGCTTCTTCTAGAGTGTTAATGCATCTTTTCAGGTGGGAGGCATCAGTCTTGCTTGAACAGATTAAAAGTAGTTCTCTTCCCATCTTGAAACGAGTTTGGTCCTGCTCCAGTAACAGAAACCCTTAATGAAATTATGATTTCTAGTGCTCCAAACACAGGGATTTAGCTCTCCTTGCTTGAGGAGTGTCAGTGAGAGGTGTGTGTGTATTCAGTGTCTGGGTGCTGGTAACAAGGTACTTCCTCCCCACACACATCTCTGCCTGCATCTGCCCAGGCACAGTGACATCAGGGGAATAATTCAGGAGTTGCACTGTGCCTGGGTGTAGGATTTTGCAGGATTGAACCAGTTCGATGGTTTTAATGGTTTTACTCTTTCCATTATAAAAACTACTTAACTACTTTCAACACTACAACAGTTTTGTTGGGGTTTTCTGGTTTTTTGGGGTTTTTTTTTTATTCTTTTTTTTTTTTCAAATTAATAAGTATTCTGTGATTCTGTTTGAAAGATTAGCCCTTCAGGGAACTTTCTATTAAAACCAGTTTTATCCTTGTCTTCCTGCTGTCAATGTTGAAGACAAGTTTATGTTGCAATGAACAAGTTTATGTTGCAACGAACACTTAAATAAAAATACTTTTCAGAAAGTCTTTTGTAAATCTTCTTAAATGGTATCCGGGGATAGAATTCCTATGTGATATTTTGTGTTTGTCTTCCACATTTTTAAGACTGTGGGAAGCTTCAGTTCAGTAAGTTTTGCATGTACCTTTATTTAATCTTCTTCCTTTTTTGCCTCATTTCTTCCACTCAAAAGTTTGTCACTATTGGTTTTTAAACTGTATTTGTCTACAATAATTTCTTTAATGAACTTAGTGTTTACAGACTCACTGAGAACTCTAGGCAGGAAACCTTTAAAACGTATTGTACTTTTAAAATTATTTGAGACATTATGGTAAATAAAAGTAACTTGCATGGGGCTTGTGGGACCAGACCATCTGTTAAATTAAATAGAGGGAGTGCAGTGTTGCATTCCAAAACACACAACAAAGAAGCAGTACCCAAACCTTGCGTATATCATGAAACATTATATACTGCAGAGCAAATTCACACCCAAATATGGCTCCTAAATCCTCTGTGAATCGAAGCGAGGAGCCCTTCACATCTGGCTGGCCTTAGACAGCAGGTCCCAGGCAAACTTCTGGGAGAGCCTCATGTGCTGTGCTGGAATGTGCACATTTATCTAGCTGACCCATTTGCTCGTGCACACTCGTGGTCTGGCCAGCAACTTCTGCTGCAGAAATTGCTGTTCCAAGCGCTCAGCCCTCTTTCCTGAGGTGTGTGAGCTTGGGCTGTGGGAGAAGTGTGGGGTATAGGTGTAGCTCACCAGGTGGAAACCCTGTATTGCAGTGGGATTGTTGGGGGGCAAATGGGCAAAGAAAAATAAGGTCTGCTTTTCATTAACTGACATTCTGGTGCCTATCCTTCAGCGACTTTCCTCTTAGCACTCTGCTTACAGGCACTTGGTAGTTTTAAAGCTGTGCCAGGCATTAACCATTGATGGTGTAAAACAATTGTGCTCAACTTTTCAGCACAGGGAGGTCTTTGCTCATTCCCTGCATATATTTGAAATACTTTGGCTTCTTGGTCCCAATTAGCCAAACCTTGCTGAGTCTGACACTCTGTGATTACAAAAAACATTATTAGCCATCCAGACACTCAAAATTAGGAGTCAGGCTCAAAAAAAAAAAAAAAAAAANAAAAAAAAAAAAAAGAAAAAAGAAAAAAGTATCACAAGGCTCAAAGCTGGCTGAAAAGTTGCAGGGCATGTTTTGGACTCTTTTTGTTTTGCCTTCCCCAATTCAAGGCTCTAAATATTCAAACTTTCACTGTTTTTTAGACTAAGGTAAAGTTAGTTTTTATGAGAGCTAAGATTCTTTTGACATAACATGATTTCAGGTCTTGGGATTTCAGAATCATCACCATTTATTATGAGCTTTGCAGTGCAATCAGCAGAGTTGATAGCAGTGAGGACGCTTGCATGCTAGGAATATTTTATTGTGACAGGAATCCTGGCGCAGCATCCCTCCCATGGACATAGCTAGAGCAGCCAAGCTGTGCTTTGGATCAGTGTAAGGAAAACATCCTGCACCTTGAGGCAAGCTGTGCTGGTAAAACTTTAGTTTCACTGTGTCATGGGAATTCTGCTGGCAAAAACAGAATACAGGATCAAATCTCCTTCCTCTTGGAGCAACAGGACTGCTCTCCCCAGAACAGTCTTTAGTATGGGCATTCCATGACTAGGGATCAGTGTGCTCTATTGGAGAGCTACGCCCCACCGTTTAGTGGTTTTTCCATTCTAAAATCGTAGCTCAACAACAAGGACAAATGTTTATCTTCCTAACCTGGCAGCTCAGTGCTGCCCCACCCACCTAATGGAAGAAAGTCATTTGTGTGGCCAAAGACATCACCCAAAATGAGAGTCAGGTCCTCAGTGAGTGATAACCAATGCAGGCAGCAGCAAAACAGGGCTGGTTTGCTTTAGCTGAAGATCTAGTCTGGGTCTTAACTTGCCATCACAAAAGAACAGTTGAGTTAATAATTTTCAGCAATACATTATTCCTATAAAATCATTGCTCTTAAATGGCATGGCACTTGTAATTAGGGTAGTCATAACGCATATGTCATCGTATCTGCATGTCTTCTTGCTTCCTTTTCTTATGCTTAATTTCCCAAGTGTAGGATTGTTGATAGCAGAGTTGCAACTAATTTTTCATGTCAGACCACTGTGCTGGACTGCAGCCTTCAACCTCTTATAAACAGATGTCACCACAGCAAATGTGTGATCGAGTGCAGGTTAAAATCATTATCACGGCTTAATGTTACATATAAAGAAAAATGCATTTTTATCTGCATTCCCCCATTATCTCTGTAATGACACCATGTTTTTTCTCTTGGAGTTGTAGTCATTGTTATTTTAAGTGCTTGTTGGTACAGCTGTGGGGAAAGACACGATCAATTTTTCCTTTGGGAAAAGACACAACAGGGAATGTTAATGTCTCTATTTTAGATAGCGGGATAAAATAATAGGTATGGTTAAGGAACAGTCTAGCACTCAGACACAGGATTCTCAATTAAGTTCCAGTGAATTAAATAAGTCATTTGTTTTTCTGTCCTTCATGAATAGCTTTATTTCAGGAATTCATTAATTTGGGGGAGATTGTGTCATGTTCTAGTAGCAGATTTGTATTACCCTAGGCTCTCAGGAAGTCCATGCCTGTGAAACCACTGCATATCCTGAAAGCAAAATGGTATGTGCATTTTAATTTCATACAGAAGTGGTACCCACACACAAGCCCAGTGGTGATATTTTATTTTGAGCAGGCATTTTCCCTGTGTTTTTTAGGTTGTATGTGCACCCTGACTCCCCATTCACAGGAGAGCAGCTGCTGAAGCAGATGGTGTCCTTTGAAAAAGTCAAACTCACCAACAACGAACTAGATCAGCATGGCCACGTGAGTACCTCTATGGGTGGGAAGGGAAAACACCAAGGAATTGCTTGCTTGTGCCACAGGGCTAAATGAGAGAGAGACTGCCATGGGGAAAGGCTGCCATGGTCCCCATGTTACACTTCTTTTAGCCAGCCCTTCATACCACAGTGTTGGGAGATGTTGTGTGAAACTTGAATGTGTTTGGTTTAACATGTTTAAGGGTCCTTTTGGGATCCTTTGTTGTTGAAGAACAGGCAACTTTTAAAGTCAGAATTTTCTGTAATATTTCATGATGTAGAGCCTGGATCAATGGTTCAAACCATGCTCCTACTTCCATTAGAGGCAAAACATCCATCAGGGGCAAAGTTCAGGGTGGAGCTGAGCACTAGAGCAAGGGATAGAGAGAAGGCAGATGAGCCTTTTGTTGTGCTTCTGCTTGCATGTTGCTGTGACTTCGCAGTATGCTCTGCCACGTGCCAGGGCTAGCAAACCCATGTGCTCTTATATGTGTGCTTGGAAGCTCCCTACAGGTCACTTCAGGCCACCTGTTAGGGTTGGGTCTGTCAATAAGAGCTCTTTTACTTCAAGACTCATCGCAGCATGGGCTCGAAGTCAGGAGGAAATACTGACCTGACACCAAAGCACAGTCTATAGAATTATAAAATAGAAGTGTGCCTCAGTTGCCCTTGAAATAACTGTAGGCTAACTGCAAGTCAAGGTGCCAAAGGGTGGGCTTGGGCCTCTGAAGGAGACAGGTCCCAGCTCTGACTGGTTTGTTGTCACAAGTCCTGAGGCTGGAAGATGGTAAATAAGATTCAGAGCTGCTTGCCATGGGTTCCTGCTATGCTCCACCAGTGGGGATAACTCCTTTAGGTATCTGACTGCCTCGTGGTAGGTAGTAAGAATAGGTATCCTCTGTCCTACCCTCTCCCTAAAAGTGCCTGCAAAGTGCAGGAACGACTAGGTAGTGCTTCCAAATTGTAAAGAAAGAACTAAAATTTTGCCTCTGGGCTTGGTGATTCTCTCAGGGAAGGCAGAAGGAGCAAGGAGACGTATTTGAAAGGATTGTTGGCTGAGAACAGGGCAGGGCAGTTCAGCTCAGAAGAACGAGCATAAAGGCAATGTTAGTAAATGAGATGTTGGGAAGAGAGGAATGATTTTGAATTCTAAAGCATGTGTAGGGCTAACTAATTGGTTCAGCGGAATAATTGCAGAATACAATGTATCAGAAATCCCTTCCCTAGAGTGGTATTTATTGCCTGGACTGTGGGAGACATTGGACATTTGTCTCAGCTGTGTTCTGTGCAAATGTTTCTCATGCAAAAGAGAATTTTCACTCATTTCAAGAACTGAGAATTAAACCTCAGCGACAGTAATTTAAAATACATCCTGGAAATAACAGCATCAAAAATAGCTGAAAACTCCAAACAGATAATCAAAAGAAAGCCCTGATAGATACCTCTGTGTTGTTCTGTTGTAGAGATCCATATGCGGATATATTGTTCTTGAACCCAGTTCCCACTGTTGTTCTCTTCAGGACTAGGAGAATGGCTTAGTTTTTTTCCTCTCTTTTATTTCATAATCTGTAGAAGGGCAAAGCTGAAGATTTGTGGGCTCTATCACCGAGTGATGATAGAGCAGTATACATGAGCACTTAAAAAGAAGCATTTTTCATCATAACAGGGGCCATGTGTGCCTCTAATAAAGGGCTCGTAGCAGTATATTGCAAGCTAGTTAGGAGAGCTGCAGTTCCCAGAAGCCCAGAGGAGCAGGAAGAAGTAGGTCTGAGGAGCTGTCGGGAACAGCGACATGTGGCAGAGCAAGATGTAATCGTCTCAAATGCAGGCAGCAGGAGAAAATGACCCTTAGAGTTTGAGATGCAGCCTTCCGATTGATTTCCGGAGAAGCAGAGGTTGATCCCATTCTTTACACAAAGGCTCTGGACAGACAGCGACAATGGAAAGTTTTGTATGTTCAGTTAAGGATAAGCCCTGAAGGCTTGATCCTGCATTGAGATTTGAGTGACAGGTGTTACCCTTTCACAGAGCACTCTTTTTTCAATATTTTGTGGGGTTCATATTCCAAATTAGGATATCATCTCTGCGAATGCCATCATTGCATGATTAGTAGAATTAAGGAACAAATCATTCCTCTGGAGCTTTTAAGAAGGGCTCACTATGCTATGGCCCATGGCATTTCTAAACTCCTGTGTATGAAAAGAAGAGAATTGAAACACCTTCTGAAATCTCTCTCTTCAGTTTGAAAGAGCCAGTCTTCCCTTTGTAATTATGCTCGATAAGGTGTATTTGTTCCTGAGGAAGTTTGGATGACCCAAAAAATACCTTTAAATACTCATTACAGGTAGGGAAAATGGATCCAGCCTGATTCCAGTTTGTTCTAGTTGCTTGCTTTCTTCACTGTCCAGAAGACAGTTTTGGGTGTTAAGGTAATTGTGGTTTATTTGTAGGGAGGTTCACTTCCTGAAAAGGAATCTGTAGAGAAGAGAGGCATTTGTTTGCTCTAGCATATGTTTGTTTTCTCTTATTCTGAGACTTTTGGAGTTGGCAAGCATTTCTGATTGTGTACCTTCAGCAGCACGTGTAACCCCAGAGTTATGCACATATTCTCCCCAAGCCTCAGGCAGAAGTCTTATCTCTGTGTGCATGGCATACAGCTTACTCCATGGAAAAAAACACTTTCAGCTATCCTTACCAGAGGAAGGAAATGGCTTCTATCTCTAGATTTTTACAGCCAAGCAAGTAATTGCCATTTTTCTGACTGCAAAATATTTATGAATGTGACAATTTTCCCCCAGTTTTCTAGTGATATTTTTCACAGAGTGCTTTCTTTAAGACTTTTCATTGCCCTTCATTGGAGTACCATCATTTCTGGTTTATGGTGAGGTGAGCCATGACTGTATACACTATTGTAATTGCTTTTTTGGCATTTACTCAAACATATGAATCTGTGGAAAAGCAAACTCAAAGCTGTGAACATGTTTAATAAATAACTGTGAAAGGAGAGGGTGTGGAATAGCCACAAGAAGTTATCCCCAAGTTTTTTTTTAGTCAACGAGGCAGAAGTTAGGAACCTTCATGTTTCATAAAGAAAACTTTACATGGTAATGCTATTGTTTGGTGAATATGAAAGCGGCATTCACAGCACAGTTCCTCAATTCAAAACCACCTTGGAATTTTGCAGCTGGCAACCAGATTGCCTCTGGTGACTGGTCTGTAGCCAGTGGGAGCCAGATGCCTACAAACCTGCCTGACCTTACAGCCATCAGGCTCCTGTAAGGAGGTATCCTGGTCATCTCCCCTGACTCAGGTTGTCAGCACAAAGGTGGATGGGGTGGCTGGGGGCCTATGGCTGCCAGCAAGTGTGTGCAGGGGGGCTGCCATGAGTATATGGGCACTTGATGTATCTCCTGGGACATGCCAGCAGGATTGTCACTGAGCTGGCATAAGGGATTTTCTGATAGCTACACCAATGCAGGGTGGGAACTGCTTGGACTTTGAGGCCACTCTTGGAGGCTACTCTGTGAGGGACACCCTGTGGATATAACTCCTTTGGGCTTTTTTTATATGGTCCTAACACAAGAATTTGTATGGATATTAAGGAGTGTCTTTGTGTTTCATCAGTGGCTTGTGTGGGAGTGTGGGTGGAGAACCACACATACAGACCCTCACATGAAGGAAATGGTGACATTTGCCCTGGTCATGGGTCTTTTGTGACCTCGCGGCTGCATTCTGAACTTGTTTTATACATGAATGAGCGGACTTGCCCCTGGTGGGAACAAGAAATGTAGAGTGTCATGGCAAGAGATGTTGTCTATGTGCACTCTATTTTCTGAAAAACCTTCATAATGGATTGCATGGTCTTGTTTGAGAAATTTATCACAATTTGCATTCAGAGAGGAGCAAAAGGAAAGGGCACGTGTGGGAGCTTCCCTCAAGTGGGAGCTGCTCTCAACTTTTTCCTCCTTCCACCTGTCTGCTACTGTGGGGGGTTGGGGTGTTGTCCCTTTTTTTTTGTGTTCTCTTTACTTATATGCGTTGATGTGGATATCATGGCCATGAAAGGCAATGGAAAGCACCAAGGTCTATGGACCAACCCCTCAGTAAGCTCATCACCCTCCACACACTCTGCTTTAAAATGTCTTTTCCATCTGCTTAGAGCACTCCAAGTAACTAGGATGGCAAGAAAAAATGTTACAAAGAGAGGGAAAAGTGCTAAGGGTAATAAAGGCAAGGTCCATGGCCGTTGTGTGTGTTCCTATAAAAAAATGGTGAAGTGCTTTGAAAAAGGACCTGGGCTGGTTAAAGCAAACGTACAACACTTTCAGGATGGTGGTTCACTGTCATTGTAATGTCTTTCTTGTTGCTGTGTGCCTTCCCACAAAGTCCCAGTGTGAGTCTTGGTGATTTGGCCCCAAAGGAGCAGCAAAGAAAAACACTGATGGAAATTGTAGCCATGATAGAGCTGTCTCTAAGCTCTCCACTCCAATTTAATGTGCAACCTTCCTCATTGACTTAGCATGAAATACTGCACCCGCTCCTGCTATGTTTCAGCTGAAGTTAACACTTCCTGAGGAATGCACATTAGCTATTCCAGATGTACAGAGCTGACTGTAATGTCGTTATGGCCCCTGCAAAATAGAACCACCCACACCATTGCCAATTTTGTCTTGTGACTGTGATTATATCCAAAACAAGGGCTGGTGTGAGATGAGCTCTGTATTTAATTCTTATATTGTAATACTGTGGTTAGAGGCCACCAAACAGGCCTCCAGCCAGTGGTAACTGAAGCAAGGGGGACTCTTGGTTTGACTCCAGTGAACGTTGAAATCGGTTGGTTGGTACCTTAGGTTTAGAGTTGTTTTGGGAGCTCGTAAACAATTATTAATGAGGATAGAATAGCAAACCGCGGTCATTTGGGGGTTCCATGCTGGTTTCCCTCCTTGCTTGCATTTTTGGTAGTCTGCGGTGAAGAGCACCTCTGAAGGAGTTTGTTTTAAAAGTTTGCCACAGTGAAAGGTTATGTGGAGTTTTACTTTTGGTCAGATGGTTTGTGCTGCTGCTGCTAGGTTTTTGGATGGGTCTAATTTTTTCTGTCTTTTTTTTCCTGAGGAATTTATGACTGTTTTCATTGTGCACCTGCACATTTTTGCAAGTGGGGACTTTTGGCCATTAGCTTTCAGGAGTTACATATTCACACCTGACAATCAGAGCACACTCTGGCAGTGACTAATTGTCTATGTAAAACACCTCACCTGTAGGAACAGGTATTTATGCCTCAAGAAATGCATGCTCACCAGTGGCGTAGGAGTGAGAGGAGACTAGCTCCTGGGATGCCTGCTTTTCCACCTTCATTTCCTGGAACTGCCCAAAGGAGCTGGAGAGTTTGCCCTGAAAACCAGCCCTTGGCTGGTTAGATTTCAGATGCTTCCCCTGCAGTGTTAATTAGATCTTCCCCCCATCCCCCCATGGTTTTATAGCCTTTGAGGGCCCTGTCAACCTTCCTCTCAGGGCATGCTCTGTCATTCTTCCTTGCAGATCATTTTGAACTCCATGCACAAGTACCAGCCAAGGGTCCACATCATTAAGAAGAAGGATCACACAGCTTCTTTGCTAAATCTGAAATCAGAAGAGTTCAGAACATTCATCTTTCCAGAGACAGTTTTTACTGCTGTTACTGCCTACCAGAATCAATTGGTGAGTAGGGTTGCTAATTTCCACAGATTGTAACTAGATCCCACCCTGATGAAAATTCCCTTCTGCCCAATCTAAGCTAGGAAAATTTCTGCCATAACCTACCTTTCTATGCTGATCTTATTCACATTCATGAGTAATTCCTGAATATACAGTAGTAGTACAGACTTCAAAGAGCAGTAAGGATTATTCATGAGAGTAAAAATGGCAAGCAAGAGGCTTTCTTGTCTTCCCCTGTGTCTATACAAAGCTGCTTGCATATTAACATTTAATCATTTTCTAATTATAGCTCATTAAAGAACTGTTCCTATTTGCAGTGATCTTTCATGCCACAAGCTATGAGCTGAGAGAGATTCTGGTTTGCACATGATGATTTCATGGGCTTAAAAAGTTGACTAATTAAGCTGTAAGACTCAAACGTAGGGAAAACCACTCAGAGATATGCTTTTCAGAGGCTGCCCAGATTACATCCAGATGTCTGAATTTCAATTTGCATGCCAGTGAATAATATATACAAAATGGAGGAGATCATAACAATGGATTGCTAATGAGTAATTTTAGGAAGTCTATAAACAATCAGAGAACAGAGGCTCTGCTTGATGGTGAATTGGGCTTTAATATTTAAGTCAGTGGAAATATGTTGTTGCCTTCAGTGTGATTCAGACTGTGCTTTAAGGGCTTCCTGACTATGATACTTCAGAAAACGCCAGCTATTTTGCTCCTTAGTTCCCTCAAGTTAAGAAAAATATAGGCACTGTCCAAATATGTGGGCAGGCAGCATCACAGAGTTAATGTACCTGCTGGATTATTTAAAGAAATAGGCATTTCCTAATATGAAGCAAAAGCAATTTTGAAATGCTATGAATAAAATGAAACTAATGCATAGGGTGCCAGGGAAGCTCTGAAGATAATATTAGCAATATTGTCAGTCCTTTTGACAGACCTCACTTCCTGCTTTAAGGCTTTAATGTATTGATTTAGACTTTGGTTTGCATCTGAATGATGTAGAAAATACACTCAGCACCTGGCAATTCAAGAAAATAATGTTTGGACAGGCAGTTAGATTTTTTCCAAGTAACTTTCTTTAGAAACCAGCAAAATAGTAACAGGCACAAAACCAGCTAAACCCAGAATTTATTTCTGTAGGATGGATTTGTGTCTACCAATGATATTTACACTAGAGATGTTTCTAAACTAACCTTCCCAAAGCACATACATGGAGTCCTGGAAAATTTCTCAATGGAACGTCTCCGGAACCCCTAGAGGTTGATGTTGTCATTTTATTTATGACTAATGAAAATGGAGCCTTTTTTATTTTTGCCATTTCTTTCAGAACTGTTTTAAGGAGGGATTGATTACATTTCTGGTGGTTATTAGATAAAAGCTAAATACATTACACTTTCAACAAACTATCTCATAATTTAAGATTTAAAGGGCATACATTTATTTAAACACTGCCACAGAGTTGAATTGTAGGTCAGATTTCATTTTAAAATGCTTTCTAGCAGATGTTCTCTGATTGTTTGTGAGACAGTCTCTCAGGAAAAATATGGCCATAAGTGATTGTGAGTCTCATCTGGCTTTGGTGGATACAAAAATTTCTCCTGTGATGTCATACCAAAACTTTAATATCAAGAAGATGGAAGTTTGATTGGTGAAAATATGCTCAGGAGATGAATAGACATCCTTATTGTTCTGTAGAGCAGTTGGCTTGGTGTGTCGGTGATCTCAGTCAATGGAACTAGTTAGAGCTTGTCTTTTTTCGAGGTGTTTTTCAAAACTCTGCCATAAAAATCTTCACTGGATGTGCAGCACTAACTTGCCACTCTGCAACATCACCATGAGCTGAGGGCTTATGGATGTCTTGGAAGTAGAATGAACCTATAGCTAACTTTCTGAGCTGTTTCAAGGTCCTTGTGACAAGGCTTCAAGGTTGTTTCCACCATTTGTAACTGAGCGATGAGACAGCCTCAAACCCTCCAGCAGTACTCAGGTCTGTGGTGTTTGACCACTGGCAGACTGTTAATTAAAAACTCAAAATTTCCCTTTGCCAGCAAGTCCCTTCCTCTCTGTGTTTTCCTCAGAAAGCCTCTTTCTCAGAATTAAAAGTTGAGTCCAGTTATCCTCTTTATATATTTTTTATATTTTATATAAATATATATCTGTCCTCTTTATTCTTTTCTATTTTTGGGGAGAAGCCACCCCATTTCAAAATATATTTGTTTGATGAGAGTGTTTCATTGTTTGAGGATTTGGAAAAGATCCCATTCTTTTCCCTGAGTCTTGAGGCCCAGTTATTAAAAATGACATTGTAGCCTCTTCGATACAGGTTCTTTTTTTTTTTTTTTTTTTTTTTTT